>JACXGJ010000602.1:0-24679 GCA_016801105.1 Esox niger
ATGGAGGGGTGATAGAGATGGAGGGGTGATAGAGATGGTGGAATGATAGAGATGGAGGAATGATAGAGATGGAGGGGTGATAGAGATGGAGGGGTGATAGAGATGGTGGAATGATAGAGATGGAGGGGTGATAGAGATGGTGGGATGATGGAGATGGTGGGGTGGTAGAGATGGAGGGGTGATAGAGATGGTGGGGGAGATGGAGATGGTGGGGAAGAAGACAATACAGGTGAACGGAATCAATAATTGAATCAAAACCATTGTATTATTTTTTAAATAATTACAGACACATCTATTTAAGTTTTAAATGAAGACACTAAGAATGGGAATGTTTCCACACCTGTTTTTACTCTTCTTCTGGTGTGTAGGAAAACTAGAACACAGAGACACTAGGGACATGCTGTCTACGGTATGTCTGACAAAGGTCTCTCAATCAAATCTTGCACTTCATTCGACAACCTGCCCGCAGGGACAGGTGTGTCTTTTCCTGCAGCAACGCCTGATGTCCACCAGATACGTCAAAATTCTGAGTATATTATATTTGTCGGTCTAAACAACTCCGGAAAAAAATCACTGCACCTTTTTCATTCCTTTCCAAAAAAGTCGAAAAGGAATGTAATTGAGTGAGGAACAGAAGGGTTAAATTTAAGAGACCACTGCAAATTGAACGTTTCTGTTCCTCACTGAAAACGTTCCTTTTCAATTCTTTTGGAAAGGAAGGAAAAAGGTGCCGTGGTCTCATTTTCTTCCGGAGCTGTACAGTTATGTCCTATTACGGATTATTTCGTGCTTGGCGCACATGTGCTTTCGCAAGGTATAGGGATGGAGAGGGTATTATTTTTGCCGTCCCTAGAGAACCTGCTCTATACCACCGAAGTGCATAGGGCCTATTTCTACCTGGACATCAACTCCAAAAATGCGTGAAGCTACTACATCTGCGGATTTGAATAAGATACTATAAGTGTGGAATACAGGTGGTGGTGATTCATCTTAATTTCAGCTGAGTGTTTCGCATTGCATGGTAGTTTGATACAATGCTAGCTAACGTATTTAGTTGGTTAGGCAGGCTACTCTAGCCACTTGAATTATTTTATGTTTTATTAAATAATTCATGACTATGGTCATGCTATGTGCCACTCGTTGCCACGTACTCCTTTCATTGGGATCTTGCACTTCAGTCGTAACATCGCAACAGTAAAACCACGCACAATTTGAAATTATTGATCTCATGCGGTACACTGACCAAACGCACCCCATTGCAACATCGCATAGAAAATGTGCCTTTTCAGATTGCTTCATTGACTATTAATCACTTCCGGGGCAACGCAACGAGTTAAGTGGACATCCGACATTTGTCATAGACATACAGTTACACTAATTGAGTTTCAGGCTGAGGAACTGTTTTTTCCCTTTTCTGATTTTGGTTTATTGTTGTCATTGAATCACACATTTACTGCTTGTTTTGTTTAAGGGCCAGTCCCAACATCTCAAATAGGTTCAAGTATACACATTCATATCTCCAATTAAGAAAAAGCCTAAAGGTGGTTGGTTTCTGGTCTCCACTATCTCACCCTGTGATGAATAATGTTCAGGGCTGCCAAGGTAAACAGCATCTCTCCCATTCTGGATCTGGAACAACTTTACACAAAGGAGAGGAGAAGTAATGGGGAATGTTAATCAATGAGGACAGTTCATTTTGGCAGGAGCCCCTTGCGCGCAGCAGGGACGTCCTGCATCATTGGCGTTGACAAGGGCTGATCCAAATGATTATGTCAAGGAAGGCGAGAGGGCTATGATGCACTCTTTTACTTGGTCTTGAAACATCATTTTCCGGATTCCTGTGGCATGGGCACGAAAAAGCAGTTTATCGGGTGGCACTCATCCCTCTTTCTTGTCCTCTTCTGCCTGTCAGACAGGGCTCAGACTGACGGCTTTATCTCCCTGCTACCCAGGATGCCAGAGGGGATGGAGTGATGAGTGGAGGGTAAATCATGTCTGATTTGGAATGTGCTCTCTCGTCCTCTCTGTCTCTCACCATATCTTTTTGTCCTTCTATTTTTTACTGCCTGTTTGTCAGTGAGTGGTTGTTTTTTTCCCGTCTATTTTGCCGCACTCTACATTCATAAACTTGACCTAGTCTGTAGCCCATCAGTCTCACTGATCCCAGTCCTCTAAACATGCACAGATGTGTACCAGTGTATGCAGCGCTGTTTTTTTCCAAGGGGCCTAAGAAACATTTGCTTTTAGTGGGTCAAAACTGCACTGTGCCACTCAATTTGAACACATGTTGCCAGTAAACAAAAGTAAAACGGTTACCTCATATCTCAGCATTATTGGCTTGTGAATGGGAAGAAAATACTTACATTTGCTCTACTTTTGCTTATCCCCAATTCTGTCTAATCCAAATGTATCACAGATTTTTGAGATGAAGATTGATTAGACTGAGGTATGTTTTCCTCATATGCATCCATGCTAAGCCATTCAGCTTTTTTCCATACTGCTCTTGGAGTTTACGGTCACACTGGTCGACACATGATGGAACGTTCACTCACCTGACGACCTTGGTTAGCTTTGAGGTGACCAAGTAGCCAGAGGGTGTCACAAGAGCATTAGGAGATCAATGATATGACAGACCATGTGAGCATATGATGCAGCCAAGACTTGGTGTTTAGTGGGAAGGGGTGAGGGACTAGAACTGAGCCCTGAGGGGTCACCAGTAGTGAAATCCTGCAGATCTTCTCCACAAGTGTTGCTAACTGTTGCTTACATCTTCCAGTGAAAGAGGTTAGGAGGAGTTAGTACGCAAACCAATGTGAAACAACGAAAAATTGCTCTGAAAAACATACCTGATCTGTCAACAGTGAGCACTTCACCGTTGATCTAAACATTTGTGTCGATAAAAAGAACTGTAAAGGTCCCATTTTACAGGATATAGTACTACTCAACAACAGATGAAGAAAATACTTTTATAATCACTCTTAAATAAATGATAAATGTGAAATTGTGAAACCATAAATTCAGCAATATAATCAGGCTCTGTGTTGTTGACTCAGTTGTACTGGTGCAAATCTGACCCAATCACTGACGTTATGTAAAGAATCATACTCTACCCCACTGTTCTCTTGGAATAAACTTGACGGTACTTTTCTACATCATAGCTTAATGGGTAGATTACAACAGGGAATGAATATGAAATTCGTCAGAGTAAACATATATTGTACCTATACATATGCATGTACATGCGTGTCTTCACATGTGCGTAAGCGTGTGTCTGTTTGAGGGGGTGGGAGGTTGTGTGGCTGCGATGCCAAGTACTCAGCTCTTCACAAGCGTTGTGTAAAAATACATTATCACTTTTCAGTGTTTGATGTATTTCTGTGTGAATCAGCAAGCATCCTTGGCGTGCCACAGGAAGGAAGGCCTGCTTTGCCAGCCTGTCAAACACCAAACAGAGTGCCACAAAGCCACCTGTCAGCAGGTCGTTACGGCACCAAGCAGCCGTCCCGAGCCTGACCGGGAGCATCTGTCCCACTATTGGTGTCTAATGCACTAATGGGACCTGTCACATCACTCCTGGTGATGTCTGGTGCCTCAGGAGTTAACAATGGCACCTTCACTTGCCTCTCATGAGCCTCATTACAAGCACACACACAGGCTTCAAGGCTCCAGGGCAAATGCTACGCTAATGATATGTTACACCACCTTAGGACGGCAGTACTGAAAGCAAGCCTCTCCCCACACATACTATATATGTTGTAGCCTGCTTTTGTTTTCACTCCTGTTATACTGAAGGAAGAAAATAAATGCATGCATGTTTTCTCGGAAGCATTTGGCACAGGTCAACTCGTTTTCTGCAAGTTCCCTTACCAGTCTGTAGAGGGCAGTATTACTCAGTCCCTCCAGTAAGCCCTCCCCACAGCCACCCTCCAAGCTAATCAGAGGCTAGAATACTGGGGATCGAGCCGTTTTCACATATCGTCCTTCAGAACAAACTACACGGGCAGAGCTCACGGAATTCATATCAGTGATTTTGTCAGAGCGATCTGTGTTGATGCGACGTGACACTGAAAGGCAGGAAGCGTCAAGCCCCCACCCCGGCACCACCATTGAAAACAATAATCCATAACTGTCCTTGACAGACAATGCATAGACCATTTCCGCATGTTTCCTCTCTGAAAACGTCACGCGTCTCTCAAAGCATCTTCACCATCCCCTCCTCCTCTACCAAGTGACCTGACCCTGTTCCAGAATATAAATAAACGCCTGGGTAAACAAGCCAGGCTGGGAATAAAGGGAACTATTATTTGATCAACTCGGAAGCGCTCGTTCTGATCTTTTTGAAATATCATTTTGAGAATGTTATCTGTAGCGGTGAGTCTTCCTGTCCATAACCATCTGAGGAAGGGAAATCCCAGCAGTGGGAGAGATATTGGACCTTAAGGGCAGAAACTGTGAAGGAATGGCATATGCCAGCCTGGTGTGTTAATTCTAATCACAGAATTGATGGTGCTAACCGGATCACCGTCACAGATGCTATACCAGGCAGTTGTGAGATTCTCAGTCTACAACGTATCCTGCAGGCACATAAACCATCTGAGGTGTGAAGATGTTTTATAGTATGAGTCCTGGTTGGTGACGGGATCACACTCATCTGTTAGTTGATTCTCAGATGGGAACAGTTCCTTAGTCATGTTGGAACACTGGAATGAAGGAATATGATAATCAAACGCAACCCCGTTTCCCAAAAAGTTTGGAAACGGGGTAAAATATCGATAAAAACAGAATGCACTGATCTGCACTTCATTTAAACCTACATTTCAAATGATGAAACTGAGACACTTTATCGTTTCTTAAAAAATATATGCCCACTTTGATTTTGATGCCAGCAACATGTTTAAAAAAATAAAATAAAATGGAAAATGTGTGTAATGCTTTAAAACTAAACCTGGTGGAATATCATGGAACTAATTGGGTCAGTTGGCCACAGATCATTAAAATGATTGGGTATAAAAAGATAATTTCAGAGAGGATGGGTCTGTGAGAAGTGTGGATGGGGAGGGTTTCCCTACTGTGTGACAGACTGCATGGTCAAATAGTGCCACAATTTAAGAATAGCGTTTTAAATTGCGACGAGTTTGGGGATCTCATCATCTATGGTACATATAATCATAAAAAGATTCAGAGAATTGGGAGAAATCTCTGTATGCAAGAGACAAGGCCGCAAACCAATATTGGATGGCCATGGTGATTGGGCCCTCAGACAACACTACATTATAAACAGACACGACTCTGTAGTGGAAATCACTGCATGGGCTCAGGTACACTTTCGAACCATTGTCTGTGAACACAGTACTTCGCTGCATCCACAAATTCAAGTGAAAACTATCATGCAAACTATAAATCGTTTACAAACAAGATGCTAAACTGCCACTGGCCTGAGCACATTTAAGATAGACTGAGGCAAAGTGGAAAACCGGTCTGTGGTCTTACAAATCAAAATTCTTTTTTTGGAGTCATGGACACCACATCCTCCAGACTAAAGACGAGAGGGACCATCCAGCTTCTAATCAGAGCAGAGTTCAAAAGCCAACATATGTAATGGTATGGGGGTGCATTAGTGAACATGGCATGCGTGACTTGCACATCTGTGAAGGCACCATTAATGCTGAACAATATACAGGCTTTGGAGCAACATATGTTGCCTGATAATGTCTGTTTAAGGGAAGGCCTTGCTTGTGTCAGCAAGACAATGCCAAACCTTATTTAACACGTATCACAACAGCATGGCTCCATAGTAAAAGAGTCCAGGTGCTAAATTGGAATGGGAAAACATTCATTCAACAGTCAATTTCACCACAGCAATTGGTCTCAGTCCCCAAATGCTTACAGATTGTTGTTAATAGAAGAGGTGATGCAACACAGCGGCAAACATGTCCCAACTTTGTTGAAATGTGTTGCAGGCATTACAATTCTAAATGGGCATGTAATTTTCAAAAAACAGTAACATTTCTATGTTTCAACATTTGATGTGTTGTCTTTGTAACATTACTATTTGCATTTTACGCAGCGTTCCTCACTTGTAGGAAACTTTTTGTTTGTCTGATTGTCTGGCAGAGTTAAAGAAAATGTTGGTGGTTTTGAGTTCCTGACAGTTTGGTTTGAAGAGCAGTACTCTTTTCACTCAAACTGAGATGTATTATCAAAGCCTCCTGTGTGTACAAGGTTTTATCTTAGAGGATCCTGATGCCACATGTAATCACAACCCATCTTAATTTGGGGAATTGCTATGTATTTTATATATACTTTTCTTTGATTCAAACATACGTTATGGGTTTTGTGTAAATTCATTCCTTTTTTAAAACATTCTTTGATTTGTAATATACCATTGGTAAAAAAAAGGATGATATATTTACATTTACACAGAATATTCTGTGTTATCTTGTTATGGTTTGTCTGAGAAATACTACGTCGATTCAGGGATGGTTTCTGCTGAAGTTCAGTCCCCAAAAAGGCTCTTAGTAATCAATATAGTAGTTTGAGGGATGTGTGATTGTAGTCTCAGTGTATTGCATGTTCTCGGGGTTTTACATTTCTTACAAAACAATAGGTTCATTTTGAAGCACCTGCCAGACAGGCTGGCTGATGTTTACAGAGGACATGGAGGGACGTTGAAGTGATTATGGGTTTATATGATTTAGATTATGATAGGAATTCAATATCTGTAGGGTTAGACTGCGGCCATGCTGATGAGTTGCAGCTATTGGCAGTTTAATTGAGCAGGAAAGGCTCATGGTAAATGCTGGAGCAGAGTTCATGGAATGGGATCCAATGTTTCACACACTGTAATGTGTATAATTCCACTGAATTTATTACAGATCATACTATTAGCTGTCTCATCAGCCCCCGATGAGACCCATCCGTTGACAATGAAAACCAATGAAAATGTATCTACACTGGACCTTGGTCAAGTGCACCTATGAACTGGGCTAACTGGTGCCCTTCACACTAATTGTCTTTGAAAATGTATGAGCATTTTCTGCTTAGATTGACATCATCTTCACTTGTCCGCCAATACACAAGTCCCATTGGGAACCACGGACGTTGGTTGTGCCGCTATGGCAGTGTATCAGACGTGAATTACAACATTTCCCTTCCAAGGGATTTTATAGGTTTGACAAAACAATCAACCTGCAAATTTTTTGAGTCAAGGAAAGATGGAAAGTAAAAGGTCTAAACAACAGACAAGCTGAAGTGAGCAATAACTATTTGACCTTTTAACTTTTCTGTCATGATTTTTTACATGATAATGTATTTGTCATTTATATTTTCACTTTACAATGACCTATTTCTATCTTTCCAAACCACCCCATTCCTTGTAATATAATGTCCTGGTTGAATGAACCTATTGACAAGTGACTATTGTTAAGATAAGTTTTTATATGCTGATATAACTTTCAATGTTGCCACGATTTATGCAGATTATAATTTCCATGTATTGATTTAACGTGTAAATCATTTTGTTTTCAAATTGGTATGGATAGCCCTCCATAGAGGACAATGTCCAACTCTTTAAAGACGATGATCTTACATTTTTGCTAATCTTTGCTGTTGCAACTCTGACTGATGAATGCCCCTTTTTTTACATAAACATATTCAGCCATGTACATGATACAAATGTAATGCCAGTATACTGACATTTGGGAATACTATTATATGGTTACTATGGTCTATGCATTGTAAAGTGAGACTCTACACTGTATCAAAACATATTATAATTGTGTTCTGCATTAGCATTTTCAAAGAAAGACTTAAACAGTATTTTAAGGGAATACGGCAATGAAACGAAATGCAAAGTTAATTGGTTTCCTGAGGTTGGCGGTTTCACTTGACCCACCTTCCTCTACAGCCCCTAAAACCTCAATATATTCTAATGATGTTAAAGCAATCCAGGTACACTGACAGGCAGCTGTAATTCCTTTCTGCTTACATCAACAAGCAATTGGGATCTAGAGGGTCAATGCAGCTTATCCCACTATGACCAGCTACCTCTCATCGTATCCCAGAGAGAAAACACTGCTCTGTAAGCTTGGCAGTGTCTGTATCTCTGTGGCAAGCCAGGAGCTGACAGAATGCCTGCTGCCAGAGGACATGCTCTTTCAGTGGGCATGGGGAAAATGACGAGGGACTGGTGATACCAGTTCACAGGTGGACCTGTCAGTTTTCATCTTGGCCGTTGATTGTGATCCTTAGTTCTTGTTTTGATTCAGTTTGGAACTGTTTGAACACATGCCATAAGGAAGAACGATACAGGTGTGTCAGAAACGGTGGCAGAGGTAATATGCATAGACATCTGCTCACTGTTCATTTCCATTTGAATTCTGGAATGCTGTTCCTATCTGTCTAACGATTGGCATTCCAAACGTGTTCGTAGTGCTATCCCTTTTGTAGTTAGGATTACAGGTTAATAATATAGGCTAACAATTCTGTACCAGAATATAAAACAAACAATACAAAAAAACACTGAGGCTTTATCTTTTGTGTACATCTGTATGTCTCTGCTTATTTTTATTTTTTTTAAAGTTCACAAAGTACCAGGTCGTCTGTATTTGCAATTTTTCTTTTTGCTGCCATTTGTTGACTGTAATTTTGACAAACTGAAAACATTCTCAGAATGACACATTTTATTCTTATTCCATGTTGATGTTTTCTGTAAAGCATTAAGGCATACGCCAAATTATCTCCAGATGCAGCGGCCATCTTCAAAAGACGCCAGGGTTGTTGTAATTAAAGCAGCCATAAGAGTTGTTATTATGTTCATAAATCTCCAATAGATTTCCCCTTGCTCACCACAAACTGGCAGGGCTGCAGCTATACCCTACTGGCCACATACTATACATACATCTTGTCTTTTAGCCAAAGGGCAACTTTCACAAAGACATAAAGCAATTCTAAGTAAAGCAGGACACGGATGGGAGAACAGCACTTCCTTTCTCAGACAAAACTTGAAGTTAATTCAAAAATGCCTTTTCTGTTCTGTCAGCACAGACTTCCTGTCACTACAGCTGTGTGTCGCCTGTCCTCTTTCAACCTGGTGAGGACTACTGAGGGGACAGGGGAATTTGGCCGTCCAACCATAGCATACCATGTGGTAGGCCTGTTTGACTGTGAGGGACACAAATATTTGATGAGTCCCCCGGTAGCGATACATTAATGATGCAGCAGTGTATAGAAGACAGAAGCAGAACGCCAGCCTAAAGAACTGAAAGTGGACAGTTTGGCAGTTGGGACTGGACTGAAGTTAACAAGCCAAGAGTATAGTTTAAACTTGCGCTTTGCTAAAGTACAGCTGCTTTGCTAAAGTACAGTTAAACTCAAACTGAGAGTTTAAACTTTCTTGTGCCTTTTCTGTATAGTGGGATCTTCTGGGAAAGTCAGAGCATAGTTATGCTATTTTTGTTATCCGTGGAACAAAGAAATCAAAGCGTCAAAATGCAAAAGGCCTGAAGTCAAATAGGATTGCTTATGCCATGCAAAAGCGATCACCATCAATCTCCAAATCTTTGACCTGTGTTTAAAATTGACAGAATGCACATAAAGTGTGCGTTTATATGAAGCTACATTTGGTGCTGAAAATCTAGCTCTCTTTACTGACACACTGAACTAGAATTTTTTACTGGGGCTTTAAAACCACAGAAACTTAATTCTCCCACTTCAGCTGCTATTTGATGGACACATGGGGAAGGTTTAACGTGCAAGGTGAAGATGTTCGTTTTCAGTACCCTAAGTCCTGCTGTTAGACTTTGGACTGTTGACACAGGTATTACGTGATGACATACTCTCAGTGTGGTTAACTGAAATTGGTTTTGACATGATTGGCATAAATAAGGTTCGCTAAGCCAAAGCTGAGGAACTAAGCTGAGAATCCCTTTAAAAGAAGCCCTATAAAATCATCACGCAGTAAATACTATGAAGCCACATGGAGAAGATTGTTCTTGATTCCGCAGGAGCTGAAGGATGAGACACAGACCTCATCAGAATGAACATGAAGAACAGGAGGAATTCACACCCCTATGCAGTACCTGTGCTGTATTTCATTTCAGACAAATATGCTCAACCATTTGCCTGCAGTAACACCCATTGAAAATCCATCCCTGCGTTAATGGAATTATAATGATCTAGTGTATGCCCTGGCACCTAATCAAATAGAATTGATTTAAGCAGCTTTTCTGGCCCGAGTCCCTGGCAGCTGAAGGGCTGTGTGTGTCTTCTCCTGTCTTTGATAGACATTGGTTAGGGGTGCTGAGTTGCAGGGATGTGACTTGTGCACGTGTACAGTAAGTGTGGCTGTGTGGATCATTGTCATGCTCCTGTATTCGTGGGATGGCAGCCTTTGCGTGTCCGTACACGTTTCACTGTCGTTTGAGTCTCTTTGTGAGACAATGCTTATGCACCAATCAGCCATAACATAACGACCACATGACGACAGGTGAAGTGAATAACACGGATGATCTCGTTGTCGTGGTACCTGTCAATGGGTGGGATATATTAGGCAGTGAATGAACATTCTGTCCTCAAAGTTGATGTGTTAGAAGCAGGAAAAATTGGCGACATTGACAAGGGCCAAATTGTGATGGCTACATAACTGGGTCAGAGAATCTCCAAAACTACAGCCCTTGTCGGGTTTTCCTGGTCGGCAGTGGTCAGTATCTAAAGTGGTCCAAGGAAGGAAAAGTGCTGAACCGGCAAAAGGTCATGGGCGGCCAAGTCTCACTGATACATGAGGGGAGAGAAGGCTGGCCCATGTGGTCCGATCCAACAGACGAGCTACTGGCGATCAAATTGGGGTCAGAACACACTGTGCAGGCGCAGACCAGTCAGGGTGCCCACGCTGACCCCTGACCCCTGCTGGAAGCACCTACAATGGGCACGTGAGCATCAAACTACAGAGAAATGCAAGAAAATGGCCTGGGCTGATGAATAAAATGTCCTTTTACATCACGTGAACGGCTGTGTGCGTGTGCGTTGTTTACCTCGAGAACACATGGCAACAAGATGCACTATGGGAAGGAGGCAACGTGGTGGAGGCAGTGTGATGCTTTGGGCAATGTTCTGCTGGGAAACCTTGGGTCCTGCCATTCATGTGGATATTACTTAGACATGTACCACCTACCTAAGCATTGTTGCAGACCACGTGCACTCTTATCATAGCAATGGTATTCCCTGAGGGCACTGGTCTCTTTCAACTGGAAAGAGGCCAATTTTGTCACAAAGCAAAAATGGTTCAGGATTGGTTTGAGGAACAAAACAACGAGTTCTAGGTTTTGTCTTGGCCTCCAAATTCCCCAGATCTCAATCCAATCGAGCATCTGTGGGATGTGCTGGACAAACAAGTCCGATCCATGGAGGGCCCACCTCGTCTTGGTGCCAGGTACCACAGCACACCATCCGAGGTCCAGTGGAGTCTATGCCTTGATGGGTCAGGACTGTTCTGCCAGGCAAAAGTGGGACCCATGCAATATTAGGCAGGTGGTCATAATGTTATGGCTGATTGGTGTATTTGTGTATGTGTTGTTTTGTGCGTGTGTGAAGGAGAGACAGGGAGGCAAAATAGTGGGGGGAGAGGAGGTGAGCTGAGGTGAGGTAGGCGTGCGAACCCAGGGACAGGATTATTGGGGACAGAGCTAGGGGCCTACAGGGCGATTACCAAGGGGGAAAGAGGCAGGGGTGACTGATGGCTCACTAAACTAGGCAGTCTATGATGGATGCAGATCGGCCTGAGTGTTTGTGTGTATGCATTCCGTTCCCTCTAGCTCCGCTTCCCTCTCTCCTCAGCCAGGCCGTTTTCATCGCTCAACCGATCAGATGTGCATAGAGAAATGACTGATAGCCAAACCTACAGCCATTCACTTATTGTGCTTGGGCAGTTCTCTCACTGTCCAAGCTCCCTGAACGCCATTGCTATTATGCTGGTATTTGTTTATTTCTTCTCCCTTTTTGACCCGCTTGTAAGTAAAAGACAGCATAAAATACTGCATGGACATGCTGCTTAGATGCTGTGAAATGAAACTGATGACATAAGTGCTTTCTGGACTGCTAGCAAAGGCTTAGCCATGAAGTAGTGTTCACATTACACTGTGAGCACTGCAGAAGTGCTGAGGGGATGCAATGCTGCCTGAGCAAAAGTTGAACCATCAAACACTGAACCCCAGCGTGCCTCACTCGTGTTTTACGGCAGGGCCTTCCGGCTCATTGCTCATGGACTTGCTTGTTAAACCAAATATACAAATCAAGACACATTTGCAGTGGTTCTAGGTCTGGCCTTTTCTAAAATGGCACCTACTTTGAGATGATTTGAACATGATTTGCAAAAAAATTCTAATATCAGTGCAATGTCTTTATGGTAATGTGCTAGCACTGTCGTTTTGCATCCGTTGTGTTGAAATCATTTAAACTGAGACTATTCAAATGCGACAAAAGCATGCAGATGCATTCAATTGGGCTGTTAACTTGTTTGTGCAAAAAAAGAGAGAAATAACATTTGTGTGAATTTTGAAATATTGTATAACATATGAGTTTACTCTGGAAATGGGAGAGAAATGATCAGTGAATGACTATGTTTGTGTAAATCCAAGTCATTGGCACTGATGGCCGGGTCAACCTTCTGGTCTCTGCAGTTGGATGTAAAATAATAGCGTGGTCTCAGGGCAATACGTCCCATTTTATACCTACATCTGTATTACACATGCTACGCTACATTAGGCTTGATTACAATGCGCTACCAAAACACATGGCTCACAGCAATGAAACAAAAAAGGTTTGGTTAACGTTATGTATCATGGCACTGGGTTTAAGGTTTGAGTTATGGTAAGAGTTGCATTTGAATTGAGTTGATTTTGAATTTGCAACCACTGGAGTGAAAACTGGGGATGCTTTCTGTCCATCCATCATCCCCTACCAAAATTCCCCTCTATTTAAAATTTACTCTGCTCAACACTGGCTCTTACGACCAATCTTTCCTCTAACATTACTTCACATTACAGAATATATCTTATGAATTCGGCTATCAAAGATTTACGTTAAATAGTTTTCACATGCCCCATGAGACCAGGCTGAACAAAAAGGTATTTTGAATGCATACCTCTTTCTAAATGCACAGAGCCCATTGTGTTTGACAAATCGAGAACATTTTATGATGCCTTTTGCCAGGCTTGTGCAAAATAATTCTTCTCTGCCTCTTTCCTCTCTCTATCCTGGACACCCATGTCTTGTATTTTCTGCATGCCTTGCAAACACAAAAGAAAGGTGGTGGCATTTATTAGCCCCAGGTTTATTTGTATTCCATCTCTCCATTCACTACACGTTGGCTTTTATGAGCTCGCTCGAGCAAAACATTAAAGAAACTCATTCTTTATTAATACTCACGCTGACAATACAAAGCTTCTGACACCAGCTTCGTTATGTGTGTGCCTGCACTTTCACTGTAAGAAATCAGGTTACTGTCATTATTTTTTAAACATGCCTTAGTTGTCACGCTTGGGGAAAGTTTTGAATTGCTATAAATGCCTGGATTTAACTTTTTTCATGGGACAAGTAAGTAGAACAAATTACAAGGCATACGTTTGTTTTAGGTAAAATGTGTTAGAGCGAAGTACATTTGGAAGCAAGCCTGTAGTTCCCTTGCCTTGTTTAATGCTTGGAATGTGACATGGAGAGTCTGCATCCATCTGTTGAGTAAATATTGACTGAGCCTTGTTGCCCCTTCACATCCTTTGCTTCGCCTTATCTGGCATGTCAAATATAGAGCCAAACAACATCATCAATACTGAATAAAATCATGCTGAGAATAGGTAAGAGCAGGCCGACATGTTTGGAATATATAGTGAGGCCTGAAGGAAACACTGTTGTCCTCCCTCGCTGTCTTTGAAGGACGTTCAGCTCAGACTGTTTGGAATCAGTACTGTGGAGTAGACTGGGATCACAATGGCTTTAGCTCATTTATGAAAATAACCATTCTGCACAAAATAGGATTGACTAATGTATGGGAAGGTGTAATGATCTTTTTGTGTCTTTAGACACAGAGAACTGTCCTGATCTTACAACAGTAGTCAATATGCAGTACAGGTTTGGGAAATATCCTGGTGAAATATTAGCCCAACCCAATTAGATATTAAAGTTTGTCAGCTGTGAAAAATGGAAAAAGGGTGCGCATTTTTGTTTTGTTTATTGAGGTAATGTCAGTCAGTATCACTTGATGATCTTGTCAATTATTTGGTCACAAGCCACTGGGGAAGAAACATATCTATTGGTTCTATAAAAGTGACACAATGTAGGTACATTTTTTATAGCTCCTTAAAAATATGAAAACAATGTTTTAGGTGACAAACAGACATTTGTCTAAAGCCAAGAAATCAAAGAAATTCCCTGGGAGCACTACATTCTCTACCAACTTCTCCTTCACACACAGCTTTGACATATTACAGCAGCTAACCGTGTGATCTTGCACACAGCTTTGACATATTACAGTGGCAAACCTTGTTTCCTGCACACAGCTTTGACCTATTAAAGCAGCTAACCGTGTTTTCCTGCACACAGCTTTGACCTATTACAGTAGCAAACCGTGTTTTCCTGCACACAGCTTTGACCTATTAAAGCAGCTAACCATATTTTCCTGCACACAGCTTTGACCTATTACAGCAGCTAACCATGTTTTCCTACCCGCAGCTTTGACCTATTACAGTAGCTAACTGTGTTCTTCTGCACATAGCTTTGATCTATTACAGCAGCTAAAAGTGTTATTTTGCACACAACTTCAACCTATTACAGTAACTAACCATGTTTTCCTGCACACAGCTTTGACCTATTACAGTAACTAACCGTGTTTTCCTGCACACAGCTTTGACCTATTACTGTAGCTGACCGTGTTTTCCTGCACACAGCTTTGACCTATTTTAGTAGGTCACTGTGATTTCCTGCACACAGCTTTGACCTGTTACAGTAGCTAACCGTGTTTTCCTGCACACAGCTTTGATCAATTATAATAGCTTTCCATGTTTTATAGCACACAGTGTTGACCAATAACAGTAGCGAACCGGGTTTTCCTGCAGACAGCATTTGTTCTAACCAGAAAACCTTTTGCCACTTCTTTCCTGTCATCCACACACCAAATGGCAAAATCTTGATGAGATATAATGTAACAGATATTATGTTTTCTCCATGCCACTCTTAAATATATCCTTATATACAAGCCTTCTGGGGGAGCAGTTTGCATAAGGGTAGTCTCTCCCATCCTGGTTGTAGGAAATTATATAGACTTAATATACATTTTAGCCTTCAGTCAATGCATAGTGAGAAAGCGAAACCAAGTGTTTCGAAATTGGTGCAAAATTCTTATGAATAAAAACAATTTTGGCCCATTGCATCACAATCCAAATTAAACCCAGATGCACTTTTGTGATGTCTCTAGCACTCAATTGCGATGTCTCTAGGACTTGTTTGCGATGTCTCGAGGACTTGATTGCGATGTCTCGAGGACTTGATTGCGATGTCTCGAGGACCTGATTGCGATGTCTCGAGGACTTGATTGCGATGTCTCGAGGACTTGATTGCAATGTCTCTAGCACTTAATTGCGATGTCTCGAGGATTTAAGTGCAGTCCACCTGTGTCAAATTCAATTGACATTTAGAAAGGTACTCAACTGTCTTAATGAGGTGCCACACTTCTCATTGCATGTCTGAAGTAAAACCAAGCCTTACTGGGTAAGGGAGGCTGCAATTGTAAGGGGTGGCCTCACCACTGATGGTTTGGGGTGTAAGCGGAGGATGCTCGTTCTCTGGACCCCTCATCTCCTGTTGGCCTTTCTCCTGTTTTTACCCTTGAGTCACGGTGGGTGGGGGAAGAGTAGCATTCAGGGCTGCAGATTGGGATCTTTCTCATTCTTAGCCTCTACAGCTTCAGTTACCCTTTCATCTGCACTGATGGGCTTCCCTGCCATCCTCATTTAAAGGAAGTTGATGAGCTTTGTAAAGAAGCATTAGCCCAACATTGATGCAGCATAACAGAGTTTGGTTGGCCCGACTATATATATCTCACATATACACACATATATCCAGTAAATACATAGCGTTCTGAAATTATTCTTACACAATTACTTGGTTTATATTTGTGACCACTAATAAAGTTTTAAGGTATCTTTAGAAATTTCCGCCAATTTATTGAACATTTTAAGAGAAAATATTTCAAGTATGTGTAATAATGATTCAGAATCTTTGTAGAAACACCTTTGACAGTGGTCACAGCTTCAAATCTTCTTGGGAATGTCTCTACCAGCTTTGCACACCTGTATTTTGGAAGATTCTCACAGTTTTCCTTGTGAATCCTCTCAAGCTCTATCAGATCGAATGCAGAGCATCAGTGAACGTTGACCTTCAGCACTTCCCACTGATTTTCAATGGACTTTGGCAGGGTTACTCCAAGTCAGGGGTCTCCAAACTATTCCATGGAGGGCCGGTGTGTCTGCGGGTTTTCGCTCTCTCCTTGTACTTGATTGACTAATTAGGTTACTGATTGGATAGTTTCTACCTTCACCTGGTTGTTCAGGTGTGAACTGGGAACCAATTCATAGGAAAAACCCAAAACCTGCAGACACACCGGCCCTCCATGGAATAGTTTGGAGACCCCTGCTCCAAGTCATCCACAGATTTGTCCAGAAGCCATTCCAGCTTTGTCTGGGCCATGTGCTTCAGTCGTTGTCATGTTGAAAGATTCATCTTGGCCTCAGTCCAAGGTCTTGTGAACTTTGGAACAGGTCTTCTTAAAGGTCCTCTCTGTATTTCGCTTTGTTCATCTTTCATTCTATCCTGACCAGTCTCCTAGTTGCTTCTGCCGAGTAGCATGCCCATAACATATTGCTCTCACCTCCTTGTTTCACAGTAGGAATGGCATTAGGTGATGAGGATTACCTTGTTTTTGATATTCGTAGCAGTTGGCAGTCAGGCCAAGTAGTTAAATGTTGGTTTCATCAGCCTTTGATCAGATGTTTTTTCCTTGTATTTTTTTAATTCTATGGCATATGCCTTTTATTCAGCAGTGATTTCCATCTAACCACTTAACCATAAAGGTCAGACTTATGGAGTGCTACTGAGATGGTTGCCTTGAACCTCTTAGAATTGCCATTGGGTTCTTGGTCACTACTCCGACCCTTACTCTTTTTACCTGGTTACTTAGTTTGGTCAGACGGCCAGCTCTAGGAAGATTGCTGGTGGTTCCAAACAACTTTTCATCTATTTCACAATGATGGAGCCCACTGCGCTCCTGGGAACTTTACATTTTTTAGCATTTGTTTATGTACCTTCATAGATCTATGCCTTGGCACAATTCAAAATAAAAGTCTGGCAGAGTCTGGCTACTCATGGACATGAGATGATTCATTCTGTTTGTCATTAATATGAATAGATTGATGGCAAAAAATATACATTTGGTTCAACACCACAAAACATGTAGGAAGTGAGGGCATCTGAAAAGGTTCTGAAGGCCCAGTTCTGAAGGCACGTGTATACCATGTGGATGGTGCAAGTTGAACAAACAATTTCCTCACTTTGCCACACCATCTCAGGCCATTGTATCCTGTGAAGGGTGTTCAGCACCTAGGACAGCACCTCTGGGCAATCACTGGCCAGTTAAAGCAACAGAAAGGACAGAATTTGACAAAGGCAGCGGGATGTGGGCCTCAAAATTACACTTAATAAAGCCTTTACTATTGAAAACTTTGTCAATGACATTGCTAGTTTACATTAAGTCATATGATAATTCCATAGGGGTGAAAGTAAATAGAAAAAAATAGGACATAATGATGGATTATGGCCAAGTCAGACTCCACCTTCTAAAAGTGCCCAATCAGCTCAAAGCGAGCAAGATTCAAAGTTTTTTTTCATAAATATGTATGCCTCTTAGATATTGTAAAGAGGCTGAAATGAATTACACATCAGCATTATGAATTCAGAATTATATCATTTTGCTGAGGTGTATTTCCAAAGAGGCTTATCCCATGACATGCAAATAAGATGAAACAAGATTTAAGTAGCCTAAGTATCTCATTTCAACCACTCCTTCTAACCCTCTTATGCTAGCAGAATGAAAAGTGGTAAGATTTCTTCTCAATGCTTTGTCGGAACACTTTGAAAAAGCCTTCTGTCAAGTATCCATTACTCTAGTCCAAAAACCCAAGACTTGTGGTTTGCTTCTACTTAGCTACCTCTAGATGTCAAACTAAAACTATGTAGGTTTTTTTCTACCCCTGTAAAAAATGGTAGTTCAAAGAATGTTTTGTTTCATGACATTTTTCAAAAAAATAATTTCATTAATGTAAAGAACTATGAGGCATGTGACACTTTCATAAAAAATCTTATAGGGGAAAAGTTTAGGATGTTCTAGTTTAGGGGCCACAGGATGCAAGAACCACACAGGGCAAAAGCCACAACAACATTCTTCTTTAGTTTCTGAAGCAACCATGCATCAGTAGAGCACAACAGCAGTGCAATTAAGCTGTCTGTGATTTTTAATTAAAACCAAGAAGCGTGATAGGTCCCAAACTTTGTTTGCCTTTCAGGCAACACAAGTTATCATCTTCAAAAATGGAGACTATAATCCTGTTGGATGAAAAATTATCACATTAGCATTCTCATCTTCAAATGAAGGGGAGGGAAGTTAAGTGAGAGAGAAAGGGAGAGAGGGAGAGAGAGCGTTCTTTTCCTTCAGAGCAGTTTTCCGCCAAAACATTATTACAATCAAGACAATCATTGTAATTGAGACATGAATAATGCAGAAGTGTGAAGCGGCTTCATCTGCGTCCAGTAGGCATAATCAATACCAACCTGCTGGCCTTCACCCTGGCAAAGTCCATTACCACATCTAATGTGGCTGGGTGGCTTCTGAACCGAAAAGCAATTTCCTGCTGATATCTCATGGGATTTCACGAGAGAAGTTGAGGGAGCACAAACCAAACGCACTCACCCACAACACACAGACACTCAACTCTATGACAACTTTCTAATGTATGCACGGAAGCGGCCGCACACCCACACGAACAGACCCCCACACGAAAACACACGCACACACCTGAAAATACACGGGCACGCGTAAACCCACACGTGTTAAAACACACGCAGACCAACAACCCCAATTAATTGTTCACTTGTTGACAGTGTGATCTTCTCTGGCTCATTTGTCATTTTGAGCCCAGGCTTCATTGAGTCACTTTGGGGTTGGGCTCTCTGTGATTAATCCACTCTGGCCTGCCTGGGGAGAGCTGTAACAGACTATTGGATGTGGTGGTGCAGACCAGGGGCGTGTTGACTAGTGGGGTCAGGAAAGGGACTGTCACTACAGAAGGCTGTTACTTTAGAGGGATTACACAGACCACTGTCAATGACTACCATAAGCACTTGTTCAAAACAGGGTCACTGTTTGTCAACCAGGGAAGAGCCTGAGCAGAGCTAAAAGAAACCGGAAGCATCTGGTTTGTAGAGAACAAAGAGTTGGGAGAGGCGTTGCCTTAAAACAGGATTCCTTTTGCTCGGCTCAAGAGTTTATTTTCTGTGTGGTAATTATGTTACACAGGGATAAACAGTGTTATCATGGGACACATGCTTATGTCACAGTGTTCTACGCCACCTCTTAATAGATTGAGTCCTATTACACATGTACTGTATTTCTTCATTTAGATTTCGGTTGTACAATATTATGATACGGTAGCAATATTATGTTTTTTATATGTTATTATATATGCTGTGTTAACATAAATGTAATATAAACTACTAAATAAGAGAACTTTTAAGTTTGATATTATTTCTTACTATTATTACTATTATTGTTGTCATTATATCATGGACATAAAAATGTTTTACTATTAATATCTTATACATACCTACACACACACATTAGCATGTTTCTTCTGTTAACTATGGGTAATGTGGGATTTGATAATACTTTGGTAAAGGCCTACTTATATTATTAGCGCACACATGTATTCCCCACTTCTATCAATAATAGTGTATGGTAAACCAAATGTGCGTTCATTTTGACACATTATGTCTTGTGAACATACATTCAGATAACATGCTACCATGCTAGCCCTACCATGCTACCGTGCTAGCCCTACCATGCTAGCCCTACCATGCTACCATGCTAGCCCTTGAAGACATAGTTGTATACTGAACTGGCATGAACTTGTTTTGAAGCACGTCTATCACAAAACTTTCAACCAAATAATCTCAAGCTACATTGGCGCAGCCTTTACGCCAACTGCCTTGGCGGAGGCCACTTCATCCTATGAAATGACATTATAATTTATTAATTAGGTACCTAACCTAGAAATACTGTAAGAATCAAACGCATCTTGCTATCTGTCTGAAATGCAAGTGAATCTGAAAAATGTAACTGATGTATTTGGGTTAAGAAAGGGCATGGCTTTGAGCTGAAGATGTGGTCTTTATTGAAGCAGTGCAGTTTAGTTTAGGGGCTGTGTGACAGGGACATTTATACAGCTGGCCTGTGACTTAATGTGGGTGGTTGGCTGGTCACAACATGTTAGGTGAAATGGGCTACGTAATAACTCTGATATGAACCTGGCATCACACTCTGAGCTGTGAAATATTCCTGCATGTTTACCGATGCAGCCTGGACTCCTGTTTTGTGATCAAAATGGAAAATTGCGCTGAAAACTGACACGTTTGCACATCTGATCAATACATCTTCTGGTTGAGTGAATCCGTGTCCAAATGTTGTGTCAAGGGAAAGGGTGTCAAATTTGAGGAATCTACAATACAACATTTATTTTAATCTGTTTGATGCTTTTCTGCTTGCTAAACGATTCCACATGTGGTGTATCAGCTTTGAAGCCTTCACTATTATTCTACAATGTGGAAACTACTAAAACTGAAGAAATACCTTAATTAAGTGTTTCTAATCTTTTGATTGGTACTATATAATTCAGTGTCATTCAGAGTTGATTATTTGATTCAGGTGTGCAGTTCAAATGTGGTATTCTGTCATTTTCACCGCCCCATACAGACTGAAACCAATTATTTATTTCAAGTTCCGTAAAAGTTAATCCCTAATCCTGTCCTTTTTCCTCTGTCCTTTGTGACCCAAGCAGAAATAAATCAATATAAGAGAAGGTGGGAAAAGGTGCATTTTCATACACATTCTCTCTCACATTCCACCGCTCTATCGATTACCTTTTAACCTTTTCAAAAAAGAGGTCAAGGAGACAGAGGTGAGGGGATAGAGGAGTTAGCGGAACCAATTAATTAAAGCCAATTGAAGAGCCAAGGGGAGGATATTATGTTCCACACAGAGAGGGTGGAGGCCATAGAGTAACATGAATTCATGTCTCCAAGGCTCAACATCTCACGAGCAACCTGGATATTAGACTAATAGAGGGGTCATGTGATTATTGTGTGTGTCACTCCATGTCTGTCACCACGACGAAGCCCTCACAGTTGCTGAGGCTACAAATTTCTCTTTCCATACCGATTAACGAACCAGAAATGAGAAATTGATTATTCATCCGAACGTCAGGGGAAGTAATTACTAAATGACTCCTAACCACCATCACTGAGATGAGGTCATAATAAAGACTGATGAAGATGTGCTCACCTCTTCTCTGTGCCTTGTTTTAGCCTCCACTTCTTCCCTTGTTTGCTCTTTCTTTCTGGTGTTCATTCAAAGGCAAGTCAGGCGGGCCAAGTGCACTGTGTTATCTTCCAGTGGAAACACACACCCAGAGAGAAAAAACGAGGACAGTAGCTGCTGTGACAAAAGATATAAAAGCCAGGGAGAAATTGAGGGAATGACATTTAAAAAATGAAAATTCCCAAAACACCCCTCCCAACACACACACACACGCACACACCCTCACAACCCCACACACAGACACTCCCAGAAACAGTCTGACGTTGACCTCTGCCCTCCATTTGCACATTCGCACAAGTCTCCATCATTTGCAGTGTCCCAAAGCTAAGGAAGGGTAAATGATCAAGGGTTTGGGGACCCCTGAGTGGCCCCTTCTACCAAGGCTGTTACAATTAGGCCTTCATGAGCTGTGGAATATGTGGAGGATTTTTCTATAAAATGCATATATTACCTATTACTTATGAAAATATTAATGTGCAATGTATAATCATGTAGTTTTATTACAAACATATTAATGTGGAATACACACACACAGAAAATGACTTCTGGGATAGGACGAATTACACACACAGACGTAATTCATCATAATGTATGTACTTTATGTTGAGATTTAGCAATTACCATGTGCCCAGAGAGTGGTGTTTCAAAATTTTATATTTCCCCATACTTGCTCTGTGCCTTGTGTCCTGCATCCCTTCGACTGTGCCATGGGGTTTTATATCTTGCAAAACAAGAACAGGCGTTTGTTAATTTTAATGTCATTCTTCCCTTTTTTAAATGTCATTCTTCAGAGTGGTAAGCAAAACGTGAAACACTCCATCAAGAAACGTGACGGTTTGAGTTTCATGGTACAGTGCTTCTCATTGTTGGTGAAATCCAGGTGTCTGAATGAACGAAAGGCCTATTTAAGTAAGCAGGTCCACTCGCTTTTCAAGACAGACTCCATCTCAGCCATGTTGTGAAGGCTGCCACATATGCAGTGTGCTTGCACCTGTTATTAAACTGTGGGGAGCTTGTAGACAAGCTGGGCAATCAGAAGAAGAGGAATGACTTTACCTTCCCTCGAGGGAAAAAAGCTTAGAGATGATATCTATGAGAAAACACCATATCATAAATCTGCATTGTGTTGGTGAATTGTCTTGACCAACCTGTGCTCAAGTAAGTATAAAGTCTATATAACATCTCATATTTTTTGACAAACTTGCATTTGTTAATATAAACTGGTCATGATTTAGGCTAACACAGACTCACATCTTTTAAAGTTGTGTCAAGTTGCAGGGCAGTTCTGATTTTGAATCCATATTAACAATAATACTGCTTCAGAAAAGGTTTGAAAGAGAGGACATGATGTAAAACACAAAATCCAGTTTGGAGTCAGCTGACTTGATGTTAGCCACTTTTGAACGTGAGAGAAGCTAAAGATGCGGGAAAGAGTTCAATGGACCTCAGGACAAATGTCTTGACAACCTCTGGGGAAAAGGTTGAGAATCTCCTTGTTGATCCTCTGCAAAATTAGCTTATATTTATGCTACTACGTGTCTGAATATTTCAAACTTTGCTGAGTTGCAATATAACAAAGGGTGGCATCTTTCATAGAACCAGATTTATTGGAAAGTTGAGAAACATTGAATTCTTCACTATTTCTTCTGGTATATGTGAGTTAATTTTAGTTCCGCAAGCTGCAGCTGGATATAACACAAGAATATAGCCTAGCTGTTTTACGTATGTTTAGTTAGAATGCCAATTGATTTGAGTCTCACCTACTGAAAACCGTGGCTATATGTATATGAATTAATGAGATATTTCACTCGCAATCTACGTACCTACTCTTTTTTTGAAATAGTAACTTTTTTGTTATTGCAGTAAACAGTGGCTTCCTTCATAGAACTAACACATTTAGTGGAGAGTTGTGAAATAATTCATTCTTAGTTATTTCTGTTAGTAAATGTGTGTTTACATATGTTATCATTTTTGTCAAGTCACCGCAAAGGTACAGAATAAGCATGTCAAATGCAAATAATCAAGTCATTTGTACTAGTAAATATGTGTTAATTTTATTGCTTGTCAGTATGTTTTGTAAGTGAGGGAGATACAAATGGTGTTTAACAATGAGATCTGTTGGAGTTACTCATGGGTGCATTACTGGCACACAGCAAACCAACTGCAAAAAGCATGTTTCTGCTAAATCACTAAAGACAGTCACAGAACACCAAATGCGCATAATCAATATTGGTGTTTGAAAAGCATCTATTCTTTAAAGTGTATTCTTTGTCTTCAACTGTTTTAAAGTGTATTCTATGCCCTCTTTTGTTTAGTGTATTCTATTTCTTCAACTGTTAAAAAGAATATTCTATGTCTTCTATTGTTTAGTGTATTCTGTCTTCTATTGTTTAGTGTATTCTATGTCTTCTATTGTTTAGTGTATTCTATGTCTTCTATTGTTAAGTGTACTCTATGTTTTCTATTGTTTCATGTATTCTTTGTTTTCTATTGTTTAGTGTAGTCTGTGTCTTCTATTGTTTAGTGTATTATTTGTCTTCTTTTGTCTAAAGTGTATTCTTTGTCTTCTATTGTTTAAAGCGTATTCTTTGTCTTCAAAAAAGATCCGTTTCCATTGTGCTCTAGTGAAATGCCCCTTTAAGTTTGCTAGGAGGAATACTCCTGTTTAGTATTCTAATGCATTATGCATGTACTGCCTTGTGGTTATAGTAATTAGATAGATGCATTTGGTTGGTGCTCTCCTTTTTATACCAGTACAGCAACTTTCCATAAGTATAGAAACTATAAGCACTCCTTTCATTTAAAGATGCTTGGACTCAACCTGTGCTTTTATGTGTATGTCCATACTATGCTTTCCTCAGTCTGTCTTTATACAGAAAGCATTAAAAACACATTGACAGAGAGGGGAGTTTCATTCATTAACTCCAAAACCAACTCTCAAAAATGACGGCTTCTTTAGGATTCTGCAATTTATTGGCCAGGAGACGA
>JACXGJ010000602.1:24779-48681 GCA_016801105.1 Esox niger
TAGTTCTGTTTCTCACACTTCCAAGAGTTGACTTTAGTCTCCTCTTTACCAGCACATCAGTTACTAATGTCTATTCTCTCAAATTTAAAGACATGGCCTGGATAATTCTTCAGGCCAATCCAATTTGAAATAAGGAACATGATGAGATGGAAGATTTAGCAGACAGATAGCATTTCATCTGTGTTTATTGCTATGTCCTGGGATAAGAAATGGTAGCAATTCAGTTGCATTTGATGGTATTGATGTTTTAAAACACATTGATGGAGACCAGCCTTGGGAATTGGAATAGGAAGAACCGCAATGAAATGCTTTGCAGGCACTTTTACAACACCAGAATTTCTGAGAAAGATGAGACAGCCGGGTTTTCTTATGGTGTACTTATAGTATGGATGCGTGGTATGGGTTGCCAAGGTTTTGTCAGATAATATGGATGACTGTCTCTGTTATCCATGATCATTATGCTCTCTGTAAGCATTTGTTAGTATTGAACCAGCAGATATATCTTTGTGCACATTTTATTTAATACACATTAAATTTCACTGCATAGCAAAACCAAATTTAACAAGCAAACAAAATTAAACTAGTTTCTCAAATACAGTCTGAGTGGGACTTAATTCATCTATACCAGTGGTAGGCAACCCTGTTCATAGAGCGCCGCAGGCTCTTCTGTTTTTTTAATGTATATTTTATACCAAACATATTTATAATTACACTTTAATGAATATATTCTGAGATCCCTTTGAGATTTGTGGGGATTACAGTGACATAAATTAACAGAATTCCAAACAGACTGGAATTCACAAACTCTCTAGATACCAGCTGTGTGAAGAAAAGCCTCATACTGAAGTCACACATTTAAACTGCTAAAATACGGCGTAACCATTTTTGTATTTGTTAAGTTCACTTTCTGTGTGCTGATATTTGTCCCAGAGAGTCTGATTTTGTGTGTGTGCGTGGATCAACACCTACATCTTATCAACACCCTACAGAGGCAGTGTAGATATCTATAGGAGGACTAAACAAAAAAATCATTTACAAGAAGCCACTTAGAAATTCATGAAGTAATCTCTGCAAAAACTGTCATTAAACATATTTGGGACCTGACAAGTTATTCCAACGGGCATTAAGATAAATAAATGAGGATCATCAGTTGCTGTTATTTCAGTGGCATTTTGAGAACTGGAGGACACAATCGGACAGTCCTCATAATCGCCTTTGCTCTGAGATTAATGACATGAAAAGGGTCTTTATCCAGCGATGAGTCACATAGCTGCCGTGTGGGAAAAGAAGATAGCGGCATTTCAAAACAGATGAGGGAAGTCTCTGTCTGTGTGGCTCTTTAGAGAGCAGCCGGGTGTCTCGAGAAGACAGGTCTGGTCTTCGAATACCCAGTGTCCTCTAGTATCGTAGTTAAATACCTAGTAGGTATCTCACCTGCTGTGTGGATTTCTTTTTTTAATGGGCACAAACCTTTTGCTGAACTGATCTGGTAGAGTCCCTCTTGGTTCCCTTTCCACCCCCCAGCTATCAGCTGGCTTACTTGCTTTATTAATCATCATACTGCCTGTACTCTTGGGAACCATCTGAGGATGAAGTGTTCTCTGAGCAGAGGGATTTAAAGTCAGCAAAATTAGATCACCTTAGAATTTACTCAGGGCCAAGCCAAGCCATTTAGGCTAGATTTCTTTTTTGGGGGGGCAATCCCCTACCTTACTGCTCAGATTTTTGTGGCCATCTATTGATGACAGAGATCAATAGATGGCCACAGGCTTTTTAGTTCATCTTTAAAGTATAAAATTTTACTTTTTTTATTCCAAATCTACCCATTTTGACATGAGACGGAGAGAAATGTTGTCATTATCAAATGTAAAGTCCTACATTTCTTCACATTTTCCCATATTATGTTTCTTTTTACTTGGCATTATTTGTACTTCCTGTTCTCATAGTTCATCCGCAAAACAGCAGACTTTTATCCCAAGTGAGATTCCAAATGAGATATAAATGTTTTTAATGCAATTTAAACATTTTAAACTGCACTGGATTGTAGATACTGGCATGTTATGATATTTACAACAAAACAAAACAAAAAGGTTTCAGGTCAACTACAACAAATCATTAAAGTAAGCCCATATGCCAAACTGGTTAAGTTCCCCAGTAATATGACAAAATAAATAGGGGCCTGCTGCACAGAGCTGTTCAGGACAAGTGGCCATGTGTAAAGCTCCCTCCGGAGTTATTAGCCTGGGTTAAAGATGAGGCACAGACTGTAAATATATATTTTTTGTTCATCAGTTTCATCATACTCAAAATATCAAAAAAATATAATCTTTTAATTGAGATAAAGTAAAAAAATGACTTCTTAACAACAGCAGTGCCTACACCCCATGGACCCTCTTCAGCCTACACCCCATGGACCCTCTTCAGCCTATACCCCATGGACCCACTTCAGCCTACACCCCATGGACCCACATCAGCCTACACCCCATGGACCCTCTTCAGCCTACACCCCATGGACCCTCTTCAGCCTACACCCCATGGACCCACTTCAGCCTACACCCCATGGACCCACATCAGCCTACACCCCATGGACCCTCTTCAGCCTATACCCCATGGACCCTCTTCAATGACCGTGACATAACCAGTAATCATTTGGTTTTGTTTATGAAGGTCTCAGTCAAGATTAGTTAGTTTTTTCTAATATAGTTTTTTTAATTAGTTTATGTTACTGTAGGTTATTTGAGAAAAACAATTAAAACACCTTAACACTTAGGTCCTATAAAACCATTTGAAACACATTCAAAATAATTATTATGACTAACAAAGTTATTAATTACAAAATTTCAGCCCAATGTAATATTTAAATGTTTTGTCAGACAGATGTCAAATTTGGAAAAACTCATATTCTATTAGCACCAATCATGGCTGAACATCAGGAAAAAAAGAATGTCATTATAATCAATAGTTGTGAATACAATGGCAGTCAAAGGTACTCCTTTACTTGCATTGTGTTGCCTGTGCTTACTGTAGTCCCACAGAACAGCATCAGTGACAACAGAACTTTCACCTGCTTACAACACTTCCCACAAACAAGTTGTCTGCAGTTGGCAGGTGAATTGGCACTCCTGTATTATTTTTATGCAGCCTCCATTGCCAAGATAACAGCACTGGGTCATCTATCATTTCTGATTAGGTGGGAGAACACATAGCACGGGACCTGAGAAGGTTCATTCATGTAGAATCTCTCCAAACCCTTCACTGGTCCTTGCTTGTGAACATTCCTGTTCAGCTAAAGCCCTATAGTGTTGGTCAATGGGGGATTGATGGCCATTTGAACTAGCATTACCGTAGATCAGAGGTGTCAAACCAGTTCCACGGAGGGCCAAGTGTCTGCAGGTTTTTGCTCTCACCTTGTACTTGATTGATTAATTAGGTCACTAATTGGTTAGTTTCTACCCTCACCTGGTTGTTTTGGTCTGAACTGGGAACCAAGTTAAAGGAAAAATCTAAAACCTGCAGATGCTCAGCCCTCCATGGAACTGGTTTAACACCCCTGCTGTAAATCATCGTCCTGCTGGAAAACCCAACAACGACCAAGTTTCTGCTTCCTGGTAGAGGCAGACCGATGTATCTCTAAAATATCCTACCTGAGGATATAATCTATGCCATGTATGTTTTTAACGTTTGGAAGATAAACAGCCCCACAACATCTCACATCCACCATCAAAGTTCAAAGTGGGGATACGTATATTTTTTGAATGCTCAAACCAAATCTTTCACTCTATTCATCCCTCGTGTCCTTTTTTAGCTCATATGACCCATTGACAAACAAAGAGTCCCAAGGAGGTTTAGCTAATTCCAGGAGCTGAAATCACTTGATGACAATGGAAGCTGTAATCGGGCAAAACATCCAACTAGCATGTTGGGTGAAATTGTAGTTTTGGAGCCCCCAAGATTCAATGAATTTCTGCAATTCACCAACTGTTTAGAATTTCTTACTCCCCGAACCGTCCTCCTTGCTGTGTGTCGGGGCAACATCTACTTATATCTCCTGAGGCATGAAAGGGCAGCTGAGTGTACCATCATAAACTTGTGTGTCTGCCTTCGCCACAAGGTTCTCCTCTGGAGTCTTTTATAACCCTGCACTGATGAGATCTTGGTATCTGGAATGTTTAAGAACCTTCCGGCAATTATTCTTGTTTGGCACGACGCTCATGTAGCAGGCAAGGGCACAAATCACGACACAAAATATGATGATAATCAACAATGACATTAACCAGAGAACGCCAAATTAGCATCAACTGAACACCTACATTGCTACCCTGAGACAAAGCTTAGTAAAGCCCAGAGTAATTGTCTACTGTTGAAGCCAGAGGGTTTGGCTTGTTCTTGTAAAACTTGTCAGGGACTCTTGGGCTGAGGATGGTGAAACATTTGGCATGATGTGATGACACCATGGGAGAGCAAAAGTAAGGCAATGACACAGTCCCTGCAGAGTTTTCCAGGGGAAAGAGAGGAGACTGCCAAGCAAAGACAAGCTGAGAACTTTTTTTGCTGCAAACACCAGATCAAGGTGTAGATGAGCAATAACATTTCATACTGCCTTTTTTGCTCATTTTCACCAAGCGTGTTAATACTTCTGTCACTGTATTCATTACTTGACCAAAGAGTTCATAATGTTTCATAATGTGGTTTTATAGATGATATTAGTCTCAGCAAAGCAGAACAAAAAATGGATTAAAGGACTGGACAAAACCAAAAGAGAATGATGTGTCTGATGAAGCTGTTTCTGGGACTGGGACAGTATCTGTGGCATATTATCTGCCTGCTGTAGAAACAGTCCCAGTTGTACTGTCTGCTGTAGCCCTACACATCTAACCTAAATAGCACAGAAGTACCGTACTCTACATTCTACAGCTAGATCTATGCAGGAGGTGGGTGGGGTGGCCCGCAGTGGGTGGGGGGCATCTACCATAAAAAAAAAATATATTTTGCGTTTGGATTTTACATTGTGCCCTTTTATTCTGTTGCCACAATCAGAAGCTTGTACATCTATGGCAGGACCACATTGCTTACATACCATTTCATATCTTCCATTATCAGGGAGACAGGGGTTGGGGGGGGGCACGTAAGGACATCATGCACCTTGGCCCAGCGTCACCATGCTACGCCAGTGGCTAGATCTCCAAAGCTAAGCAGGTTTGGTCCCGGTTGGTCCCTGGATGGATGACCAGCTGCTGCTGGAACTGGTGAGGGACACTTTCCTTTGATAATTTACGGTAAGAACACATTGTTATTTACAGAGACGACCTAAGAACAATGAATGTTAACTTTCGTTCATCGGCCCAACGCCCTGGACCACTAGCTCAGTTACTCGTCAAACCAGTGTCGTGACTCTGTGGTCAGAGAAAGTCCCATGACACTCTTCGTATGAGTAGTAGAATTAACCCTGGCTCAGTTAGACCATGGCCTTATTTCCATTATGGCAACCTCATGATCCCCCTCACTCCTAATTGGTTTATTTCACTCATTACCTCTACACCTCATAGCTGATGTGTGGTGAGCCTTCAAGCACAAATTGGTCTAATTGAACATATTTTTCTGTGAGCAGCCTCACGGCGGTGTGATACAGAAGGCATGTTTAACTTCCGTTGCCATGAATATATGTCAGTAGTTGTACACTGTTAGTGTATAGGGCTTTGTAATTGCTGACTTCTGTGTTATTATTGACCTAAGACTGATTTGCCATGGTCTCCCAGGACTAGGAGTCCATAACACTGACCAAAAAGAACAGATAGTAACCACTGCAGTTGGGTCATGAGATATTTGGTTTGTGAACTTAGACACTGGGCATATTTTCTGAGGAGAACAGAGGCAGTCATCATTATGTTTTTTTAATCGGATCTTTAACCTTCTTTAAAGGTAAACAATAACATTCTGTAATATTTTCAAACTTTTTACCAGTCAATTAAACAGTTTGTATTTCAAGCTAACAGTCTGCATGGCTCTAAATAGATACTTCAACGTCTCCTGCCAGTCATTGTGCTAAAGGCTTTTGAGTTTGTTTCTACTGTACTAGTAAGCTCCTTTCTGGGGGACTTGTCATGTTCTCATTCCTAATGTAGTGCTTAAGTAAAACATTGCACCAAGGGAATCTAGACGGCATCCATTAGACAGTAAATGCATAGGACTTAATGGTATCATGTGAGCACCATGAAATCCTTTGTTAAATCTATACAGCACTCCAATGCATTAGCAACACGGCCTGTTGTTTCAATGCCGGCTTTAAAAGGCCTGAATGCAAATCGCTAAAACACTTGAACATAAATGGTACCTCCAGAGAAACAAGGTGCAAATACATATCTAGGTACTAGCTTCACTCACAATGGCATCTGACATACACAACACAAAACAGTTAGACATCTGTGTGTAATTTTGTTACACCCCTTAAAATATCTATAACCACTTTGTAATAGATCACTTAAATTCAACCAGAAGAAAAGCAAAATGAAAGGATAACTTGAAGAGGCAGTGTTATGGCTACCGAACTGCATTCATAACTCTGGCTTCTCTGAGCCTTCACTGAGGTGGTCCCATTAGCTCAAATGTAATTTGAGGACTTATCTGATATCCCCCAGGCTGTGATATGCGCTGTTCTCTAGCTGCCATCCTTATCTCTCTGGTGTATATGTCAGTGTGTGAGCATGTGTGTGAGTGTGTATGTGTGTTTGTCTCACTGGGGCTTTAAGACTATACTGGCACAAAGTCTATGCTCCAACGCCCCCAAAAACATAACTGGTCTGTTCTGCCAACTCGTGGGTCGCTAGATGTATTGTATATGCACCTGTCCGGGCTGTGTGTGTGTGTGTGTGTGTGTGTGCAATGGAGCATTATAGCTCATCCTCACCGATGGTCTTCACACGGCTGGCCCACACAACAGGCTACAAAGCACTGCAGGTGAAATGTGTCTGTTTGTGAGAAAACTGAGATCGTTACATAGGCACAGACTCCAGGCTAGTGCTAAGTACGTCCTAAGGTGCGTCTCTTCTCACTGAATTTGTTTATTCATGACAGCCAAACAAGACATCGGATAGTGCCAAAAATCACAACAATCTACGTTTTATGGAAAGCAGACACAAATGTCTCTATTTTTAATGTGCTTGGCACTGGGATTCGGACTTCACACATTTCACGAAGAGCCACTACTCAATGAAGAATCAAGGACATAACTGCTCAGTCTCCACAGAGTGGGCTGGATATGAGTCATTAGGGCTCACTCTCTCAATCTCTTTCTCTTCTCTTCCTGAGATGTGCGCGCTGCCAGAAATAATGAGTCACATGGTACTGGCAGCCAAACTCGCCTACCCAGAAACTCAGCGGGCTACGGAGAGTATTCAGGCTCACCTGTCGCACCAAATGCCACAAGAATTAGTCACATGCATACTGGCGCTATGAATGGAACATATCTCTTCAGAAAGCTTTCTTATTGCAAAGGTCATGCAAACTATTGTATGGCATTGGTTGAAGGTCATTGTTACATTTTAATCTGTCCTACAATCATAGATAGGTTGATATAGTGGCTCTCAAATGTACCCACTCCTTGGACTTTTCCACACTTTATTTTGTTTCCACATTTAATCAAAATTGATTTCAATTACAAAAAATGAAAAATGCTATTAGGATCAAACCATGAGGAACATCCCTTGAAACAGCTAGTGGTTTATACAATGAGCATTGTGCACAGTCAAATAAGTTATTCTCAAGCCCCTAAACATAAGCCCTAATGCTCAAATCTAAGATCTAGCCACAAATGTTTGCATTACCCTAAAGCTAGGCCCTAAACCTGAAATAATTTTTCCTAATGGAGACCTGGTAAGAAAACCTTGGGGGATATGAATTGTACATTATTTTCGCTTTGTGGTGACTTCTGGTAGCATGTTTAGTGAAACTAGTATCAAAATTCTATTAATTTATTCAAGGAGCCACTGGGTAATCTGAACATGCTTTAGTGCCAAGCCACCTAATTTAGCCACTGTAAAAACAGCTGCCTGAAAGGTATGTCCCAGATGCGTAGTTTATAAAGGAAGAATAAAAATAAGGTGTGTTCTGCACTCATCTAATCCAATACGTGTGGAAGAGGAGTTAAAATGAAATGTTGCTATGCTGATGCCCAAAAGCGGAAGTCATGTCACTGACTCCCATCCCATTTTCCCTGGAAACAGCAATATCCAGTTGTTGGAGACCCCAGAGGAATGTGAGTGACATGGGACGTGAGTGTGGTATCAACAGGTCGATGTGTAGTCTACTATTTGCTGCAGCGGAGGAGAGAACTGTGGAAAGACCAGCTCGGGAACGCTCAAGGAAGTGCTGTTTCTCTCATCTGTGAGATGCTTGCCATCCCTACGGTACAGCCCCAGGGCAACACCGCCTGATGGCATTGGTGGATTGTGTGCTTCCATCCCCCTGTCACAAAACGAGCACTAGCTGGTTGACAGAGTCCCGGGCTGTCTCTATGCGCTCTATTGATCTCATCATACGGGTACTTCCAAATGCTCTGCTGTATAACGTCAGTAGTCCACCATATGTCCCAAGGAACATTCTGATGGCTGCATCCAAATCAGTGCGAGTCAGCCATACAACTCCTGTGCCGTTGGTGTACAACAAGTTGCTTCCATGGAAGTCAAGGCGTAGGATGTTGGGGGGTACCACGGCTCTCCCCTGCCGGCAGAACATGGAGCAGCAAGTTCTGTTTCACCACTCACTCCAAGCAACCTAATGTAACACAAGTAAAAGTATGGTGGGTAAAACAAAGTGCCAGTTGATTGATTTCTGCCTAAATAAAGTCAAGTAAAAATGGTTCACAAACAATAACTAGTAAATGCTGCATTGTTAAAGAAAGGCATTGAACTCGCATTCCTTTTTACGAATTCATAAAAATGCATATAACATTGCTGTTTACAATCATATGTTTCAATGAAGTAACATATTACAACAGCATGTAAGAGCATCACTGATGCACAGATTCCCCTCAAAGTGAAAAAGTGCAATTGCTCTATCTGTATGAAATTAAAAATATCTTTCATGTTGACAGAATGAAACTCCTCATAGGAACAAAGTAGAGGCATTCGCTATTGTTTGCTTCTGTTCAGTTTGGATCCAGAAACAGTCTCTCTCAACAAACAAGTCAGGGGAGAATCTTTAATGAGCATGAGTCCAAGATGTTGATCTTCCATCATTCTTCCATGAGGTCCCATGATTACAAAGATAGCACAGTCTTTTATGCCAGGACACATAGGAGGCAGTCAGTGGTCATAACCAACCATTACACAGACTATTATAAGAAAGGTTTATCGTACAAAATGCCCTTGTACATGGTACATTCCAACCTATGGCCCAAGGGTCTATTCAGCGAGTCCTATGACAGTCACATACACAGCTCCTAGCAGGTAGTATGGTCATGGTGTTTGGGACCAATAAGTAATGGGGCATCACAGTTCCTACCTAGTGTCCTTCATAGAGAGATAGTTAGTACCCATATTGTGTCAAGCTAAATTCAATAAATGTTCATGCCCATTATCTATCACTAGGCTCTTCCAACTCATTTGCCATATACTCCACATGGGGCTTTGTTATTCTGAATGAGTACATACTGATTCCTTCTCATGATAGGCTAGAACAATTTATGCTGGCTCTTCCAGTGCAAATAACTTCCCATTCCTATGTTTTGTTTCACCTTGACAGTGCATGGTGAATGGGTAGATGGAGCTGAATCCGTCAGGAATTTATGATAGGCAGTCCTGGTCAAAATGCACACTGAAATACCCAGAACCACTGAAAGGTCAACATGTCTGGATATTTTGTTACTTGTCAAATATCCAAAATGCTTTATTCCCTGAACTGAGTAGCATAGTATAATGCATTTCCTTTGAAAACATACTGGAAGAGGACTAAATGGAATAGCGTTACCAAATGGACAAAGTTGCAGTGATATGAGGTAGGTTAATGTACATACATGAATGCACATACAAATCAAACGTAACATGACTTGGTGTCATGGTCGTGTTTCAATCTGAGATTCCTATCACTTCGTTGATAATAGCTTACTGGGAACATTTTGATGTTATTTTCATATGCCAAGTCTGCATTGATCGTAGTATACTATTTTCCATGTTCTAGAATTATTGAACGCTACGGAGTTCTGCCATTAATATTACTACATGTTGTTGTTGAAATATCATGGCAAGGTCTTAGTTCACAAAAAAGATAGCAACAAATGTTCACGGTTGATTTGTTCAAAGGCATTCTGGTGAACTGCGGTTCACCGGAATGTTATGTCCTTGAGAAGCTCATTCAACAATCTTGCATCCTGCAGTAGTAACAGAGTAGTAACATGACTGGATATCCCTCACTTTGGCTGGTGATAGCACAAAACTTTTGGGTTAGTGTGGATACCATTTTCATCGATTATATGTCCTTACAGCAAGACTTCTTTGAGAAGGTTTTAGGTCATAGCTATGAGGAACACCTGAAAACCTGTTGTCAACATTGTGACCCAAGATTTCAACATGTTTAAGTAGATCAGGAGCCTTTTTCCAGTTCATGTAGCACCAAAGCCATTTCCAAAATACTTGGAAAATTGCAGAATTGGAAAGCACTCCTGGGGTTTTTGAGCAGTCGATATTTAGAGACAAACACAGTTTCATCAGTAAATAAAGACTGTTCAACACAATCCACACTAAAGACACTAATGTACAATGCACCACTGGTTTGCTCGCTCCCCATGCTTTTCTTGAGACCAATTCTGAACAACCCAATTTTCTTCCTCTCTGGACATTTCAGCTAATACAAAAGACGTGCACTTTAGTCACAAAAACAATGCGTCAACTGTCAAAAAGAGAATTTGAATTACAAAGAATTCAATGAACAACATGTTTTTATTGGTTAGCAAAACCTTCACATATTTACAAGTGCATTTTTCCATCCCATATACAGAAATAAAATTCTGTCCTGGTTGGAGTAGAAAGTCTACTGATGGCTGAAATCTCTATCCCTAATTCAGTGTATCAAGAATTTATGTGGATTATTTTGGATGGGGAGAAGCTGTTTGAATGCTCTGAGATGAGTGCTTTCAGCCCTGGTGTCCACAGTGACATTGACATCCGAGCCTGGACTGGGATCTGAAGGCACAGGCCTCAGCTAACAGCTAACCCTAGAAGACCGGTGACTTTGTCCTTGTTGTTTTGAGGTATGGGACTTAGTGACTGTTAGAAGCTCTCGATGGGACGGGGCATTGAGAATTAGATCATAGTCTCATAAACGTCCCCACAATGGAAGCAGATGGCACCTCTGTCATTGGAGACCAGAACATTTATGCTGGGGACCAGAGGTTACAATGCCAAATTCTGTGAATCTCTGGAGTTGGGAACCAGCTGTTCGGGCTGGACATTAACTTTGAGGGTGTCTGAGGCTGCTTTAGACTTTTCAGCCACACCAGTTGCTGGTTTCCCTCTTCCAGCGGAGTTTGGAAGATAAATCGTAGAATCTAACTTTTCCTGTTTGATGTGTGTGGGAACATGTATCCCAGGACCCCGGATCACACTGATTGCTCATTTGAGCCAGACCACGATAAGCATTGAGCCCTGGGCCTTGACACTTTGATGGCCGACAGTAGGCCTGAAGTTGTGCTCAAGCAGATGGCACGACCACACAGACCCACAGTCTGTCAAGTTTCTTTCCTGTATCCTTTTCAGGATCCAAAAGGACATATGAATGATCCCGCGTCGTCACACCCATGAAATCTTCCCTCCCATGAGAAAACTGAGCCTGGCGCCGACCCTTAACCTCTGTGGCCCTCTACCTGTTGACCGTACCCTGAAAAGAGGCGTACGGACGTGATCGGGCAGGCTAGGTTATTTTCCATTGCAACAAGAATGTTGTTCAGAGGCCTATAACCTCACCTTGCTAGTGGAAGGGGGGGGGGGCAGGCAGTGGTTGAAGGACCTGAGCTGTGGGTGTACAATTCAATAACATGCACTTCAGCAGCATAAAGGGACATCTGAGGATAAGAGGCCACCGCTGTGGTACGTAGGATCTGAAGCTAGGCACAAAAGACTTACAGGAGGATATCGTCACTCATCCTTCCCAGTCTCCACTCCAATTGGTTCATCCGTCACTGGCTCTCCACATGCAGACGGTTTAGCAGCTGCTGTCTGTTCTCAGTCAACTGCTGTTGGCCCGCTATTAACATGTGAACACAACCAGGGGACACAACCGTTGAAACAGGTTAAAAAGCATCAGGACGCACATGCAGCCAGGACCTGAGAGGTTTCAGTAGACATTTAACATTTGTACATATTTTCTATTTACTATCACGGAAATAGTAAAGATGTTGTGGTCGGAAAGGAAAATGCCCACCCTCTCTCGTTGTTTCTGTCACTAGTTACCACAGCATATGCTTGTATGCCATATGAATAAAAAATTATTTGGAGTTTCAACTCAATATAAAAAGGTACAGTCAAGCACAAAACATTTGGGGAAAAGTAGCTCAGTCAGCAGCATCCTTGAAATTGTACTATGAGTATGAAAATGTACAAAACTGGAAACCTGCTTCAAACCATAGCCTGTACTGGCTCGAGGCACAGACCGAGTTCTACCACAGTCAATAATGATCCTCCTTGCTACAACTAAACAATCGTAATTTCCAGCTTTGTCTACCACACAGCAACAGGCTTTGCCTCCACTTGGGGAGGTTTCAGTTCTGTGCTCAAATTCAGCACTAAGGACTATAGTCACTGAAGCTACATTGGGTGACAGTAGGATAGTTAGCTAGCTACATTGCAGCGAGTACCACATCCATTGGTTGACAGAAAACCTAATTATTAAGGAGGGGACAATAATTCTACTGAGTTAAAATTTAATTTGTGATTACCGTTAGTAGTAGTGGGCCGTATTCACAATTTTATTTTAACACGAGGACTAGCTAAGAGTATCCTCTTAAAACCTATTCACAAAGCTGCTAAGACCAACTGTTACTAAGGAACAGGGATAAATCGTAAGCTAAGAGAAAGGGCAGGGTTGACTCCGTTGCTATGGATGTGCTCCACGAACAAGCCTACTTCCTATGCCCTTAGTGATTGGCGATAGGTGAGGGGTCGATCAATGAATTCCCCATAGCAATACTGCATCCTGTAGAAAGATGTCCTGTGGCCATATAAAAAAATAAATAAAGACATTCATAAAAATGTAGGCAGTGTTACTATAAACATATGAAAAAAGGACATACGGCCTTTGTTTGGAAGACTATGGTGTGAGTACCTGACGAGGCGGTATGGTCACTATGCAGAATGCACATATTACAATATTGATTTGCACACTATCCTTTCAAAATACAGGACAATACAATTTTGGAGAAGGGTAAACACCAGGAGAAGGATAAAAGGACAATAGTTTAATACAAAACAGGCGACATGCCAAATAAGTCCACTTCTCTATTGTCAGTATCTCCTTTTTGTAGAACCACCATGTTCAGTCATTTTCATTGTGCAGTCAGTTGAAATTGCATTTTAAAGCTAAATTCAAAGCGAGCGTGAGCCAGGACAATCAAGGCATGCTAATCAGCCCATTTCAAATACATTTTGCAGGGACAATTGTCCCCAACAAAAAAAAAAAGAAAAGGAACTTCCTATATTGAGATCAAAGTGGAGTAAGAGGTAGTGAGGTTCTCCAGCTGAGCTTTGAAGTTGATTGCATACATTTATATTCTGGGTTTGATTGGCACCAAAACTCACAAAGGCAATCCAGGCCCTGTTACAGAGATCACAGATGTATGCAACTTCTGCAAATAAACGATTAATGAGGATGTTGCACACGCCTACCAGACAGAGCGCAATACCCTGCTACACGTGAAGCCCCGTGGATTGGGTAAATGGGAATGTGGAGGATGACCGAGGTGAGACTACCATTCACAAGCATATTTATCACAGCGGAAATTCAGGGAAAAGGGGCTGGAAAGGACCAAAGCAAAGAAGGCAAAAAAAACCCAAAACCCCTAATTCTCCCTTACCTGCCAAACAATGAACCAACCTAACTAGCACCTCAATAACTGGTGCTCTAACCAAAATACAGGGGGCAGTCCACCCAGGTCCTACCAAGTATTGTTAGACAGTAACACTACAGGTGTATGCCCCAGGGCCTCTTGCCTGAAGCACATTAGCTTTCTGTTTCACTCTGGAAACAAACGAAAAAGGTTCAGCCCAAACAATAGTCACAGTACAAACAGCAGTAAAATGCACTGCACACCAAACAACTCTCACACCATCCACAACCATTCTCCCAGCTCACGAACAGCAACACAGACCAAGCAGCAGAGCAAAAGATTGCAGATACTGTTGCTTAAATGCAGGCTGAACCAGCTGCAACAACTAACGAGCGGGCGGAGTCAGCCCTCCAATCAGCCCGAAATTTCACCAATCAGCTGGAACTGGCAACCAGGAAGCCAATTAGCCTGCAACAACCATGCAGAGACCAAGCACAAACACACATACAAACACAGAGCCACAGAAAGCACAGGGGATGTAGCAGAGGACACAGTTATTTGTTTCTTAAAAACAACCAAATACTAATTCACTTAAAAACAAAGGAGAGCATCATGGATCACAGATACCCATGGTTTAGTGGCTGAGCAGAGAACCAAAAAAGCCAAGACAATTAATAACAAAAGTATTTGGTAAGTGACAGATTTTCTTTCTTTTGCTCTGAAAACCAACACCTTGGATATGTAATCCATGAGATCAGATAAATCAGAATAGCCAAAATAAAAGACAATCAAAAATAATACTACCATCTGTGAAACAAGGTCAAGTGTTATGGCTTGGCTATGCACTGTGTGGCTGCAATGGTATCTGGCTCACTTATTTGATGTGACTGCTGACAGATGAATTATAAAGTTTTTCAGGGGCAAAATGTATTCAAATAACCTCAAATTAGAGCTAATAGTTTTTCACCCCACAGTCAATCCATAATTTCAAATCCAGTGTTGGATTTGAAAGGGCTGGAATACAGAGCAAAACAAAACAAAGAATTACAGACAATACACTTTGAGGGTTTTCTTTATATTCTATAAATGTAGAATTTACTATTTCTATGTCTTTTTGACTGCAATTGGGAAATATTTCACACAATATCTCCACAGCTCTCCACACAACACACAACAGCAATTCAATTATCCAAAATACTTTAGAGGAAAGATGGTTGCCAAACCTACCATACTTTCCAAGTAATGGATTGCCAGTAGTCTTATCTGATCTCTATAAGATATTTGTGTTTCTTTTGTTGATATTAAGCAATTAAAGAAACGAATTAAAATGCTAAAATGAACTATTCTGCATAGTTAAATACTGAAACTCTAATTGCATATGGGGAAAATAAACCATGGGTAAATCACTGAGATTTCTTTGGAAATTTGTCTTTGGAAGAATTCAAAAGCATCAGAGTTGGCCTTAAGAAGGCTAGTGTTATAATATCTTATGTATAATGTATCCCTCAGATATTTTTGTCATTCATTTTTAAAGTCATGAATTAGAACAAATTGCCCCAAAAATATATTATACTGCTTAACAATTTTTTTGTCATTTAATCTTAAATGTTTGGGAACTATTAGGGTTATAGATTTCTTGGTTGAAAAAAAAGTTTCAATGTTCACCTATGCATTGGTACAACAGAAAATGGGTTGTGACCATGGTGTAATATGATATAATTAGAGATATATTAAGATGTTATTTCAGCAGGCGGGGCTTGTTTTATTTGTAAACCGAACACATTGGCAAGATACACCTCCACCATGATGCATCCCAGGATATCTCCCACATATTAGGTGTCTGGACTAGACATGTAGAATGATTTATTTCCTATTCCTCCTCCCTCTGGGTGAAAATCAATGGAGGGATCAATAATCTCCCAGGCCGTTCCTAACAAATATGCCTGTTTCCTGGCTGTTCTTAATCTACGCCTGGCAAACAAGGTGCAGGGGATTTTGTCTTCTCCAAGTGAACTGGTCTATTCTCTGTGTGATGCCTAACAAAGTGGAATGTGTCAAATTTCACACATTATTCTCAGTCTCACTTTTCATTTAAAAGGTTTCAAAGGCTTTTATCTATGCAGCACGTTATCAAGGAACCTCCAAAACGCAACACATCTGATGAACAATACCTGATGTCAGAATTTCTGAGATAATACTCACAGAGGTGACCTTCAGCTGCTCTGGACCTGTTTACATATAAAAATAATAACAGTTTATTAACTCCCCGTGGGTATGAAGTATGACACAATATATTTAACATCCTTACCTGCCCTGGAGGTCCCAGAAAATATTTAACGTCCTGGATCACTATTTATTGCATTCAAACACAGAATAAATTCACAAATCATTATTTTGGCCAATAAAATTTCCCAGAATATTTTAATATTGGAATCCATCTCTACGGCAGTCTGTCAAGAGAGCCGTCATTTCGGAAGCAATGGGAATAGGTAAGATGTAGAAGGTTGTCCGTTTTTTCATTAGAAATGTAATTAATGTCAGTGCGGATGGATTTGGTGATTAAATAATATCATTTCACAGGGTGAGAGCACAATGCAAGGCATGTGATTTGAAAAAGCTGACAGCGACATTTTCTCCTGTGACTAAATATGATTGTGTTCCAGGCCACACATTGTAACGACACGGGATCCAATACGTTACCATTCTATACTTCTCATTCAACCCAAATTATTCTCAGTCTTCAATGGGTTCCACTCTATTCATGAATGTGTGACATTCCGAAAATACATTTCAAATAACACACTACCATTTTTGTTGAATAGTTTTAGGTTTTAACATTTTTCGCTTAGTACATTTATTTTAGTACTGACCCCTCCTTTGATAAACACAAAATATATCTCGAGCTGCTTTTTTCCATCTTCGGAACATTGCAAAAAAAGGATGCAGAAAAACGAATCCACGCTTCTGTCTCTTCTAGATTCGATTACTGTAATGCTCTTCTATCAGGATACACTGACAAATGAATACAACTTAAATTAGTGTTGAACACGACTGCTAGAATCCTAACCACTGTAGAACTAAAAAATGTTAACACGTTACTCCAGTACTAGCCTCTTTACACTGGTTGCCTGTTAAGGCTAGGCTGACTTTAAGATTTTTTTTATTGTTAACCTATAAAGCAATACATGTACTTACTCCTATTTACCTTGCTGAAATGATCCAGCAAAACATACCTACATGTAGCCTAAGATTGCAAGATGCAGGCCTTCTAACTGTACCTAGACTTTCTAAACAAACAGCTGGAGTCAGGGCTTTCTATCATAGAGCTCCACTACTGTGGAATGATCTACCAATTAAGTTTGAAATGTAGACTCAGTGCAAACTTTCAAGTGTCCACTAAAGACTAATCTCTGCAGCATGGTTTATGATTAAGTGCAGTCTGGCCCAGTGGTGTGAAGGTAAATGGAAAGGCTTGATATTGTTCACCCTTTCTGTCTTGCCAGGTGGCCTCTCATAACCACTGGTATGCACTCTCTCCAATGCCATTCGGGGGTGGAGTCACTTGTTGTTGTCTCTCTGTTGCGCCCATTGTGCAATTGGGGAGAACTCTGCTTGCAATACTCGGCCCTCATTTCAGGGTGGTTGCGGTTGGTTGGTGTCCCTTTGGTTGATGCTTGGCAATGTGGATGGATTCACGTCCCGCCTTTTGGGCCTCGTCTGCAGCCTTCCCCAGATAGGTTTACAGGAGCTCAGTTCTCCTTCACCACTGTAAATCCATGTAAGCCAATGGAATGCACTCTACAGGTTCTGGTCCCCTGCTCCGTTCAAACATAGGAGGATGCCCCGAGTACCAGGCTCTAAAGACTTGCAGCCACTGTCCAAATTCCTCCTGGCTGTATTGCACATCAAGACGATACCGGAAGATTCCAGCTGGCAGTCTGATAACCAGCCCCCCTCCACTCTGTTGTCCCTGTCCTTGACCATCTGGTCATGCTTCAGACTTCTACACTCTGGATACAGCTCAAATGCATTTACTAATTTTTACAACTTGTAATCTTAAAATGTTCACCCAACACAGCCAGAAGAGGACTAGTCACCCCTCTCTAGGTTTCTTCCTAAATATCGGCCCCTTTTGGTGAGTTCTTTTCTAGCCACTGTGCTTCAACATTGTTGTTGCTTTCCCCTCGGGTTTCAGGCCGGATGTCATGTACAAGCCCTTTGTAACAACTGCTGATGTACAAATAAATGTAATTGATTGATTGACAGTGCGTAACATACAATGGAAACAGCAACTGTAGAGTACAATGCAAAAAGTCAGCACATCATTGAATACAGTCCTAATAACTAACCAAGTGCTAGATTTGATGCGGGCAAATCTTTACTTAGAAGGGCATTCCTCAAAAGGGCAGAACCAAGTTATAAATACCACCACCAGTCAATATGTTGGCCTCAAGCACAAACACTTCCTTGACTTGGTTGCAAATCACTTATAGTTCACCTACATTTTACGAGGCTGCCGCTTTGTGCATTAATATGCTCATAGCTCATATATAATATGTAGAGTGGACAATACACAGTGGGCGTAGCACAGTACATCTATATGCCTGGAGTTTAATCTGCTGAGACAGTTGATTTCTACCGGGAATGAGCATGTCAGTATTGAGACACATTCAGTGAACACCAGACTTTCAATGGATTCATACATGACCCTCATATGATGTTATAAATATCTATCTCTTTGTGTGTGTGTGTGTGTGTGTGTGTGTTTATGTAATGTCTCACACACCATGATGTCATTCTCTATCATGCATTGTGTTCTGCTCAAAAATACATACTGTTTTATATAGGCAATCAACTTTACATTTCATTGCATGTTATGCTTCAGTTACATAAATTTGAGTGTAGTGTTTCTTAAAGATATTCTGACTGAGTTCACAGAATGCTTAAATCTTTTGTCCAGCTGGATCAACCAAACAATGTTTTCGTGGGTTTTCTCTATGAACATGTTTCCATAGCAACATGTATTTCATATCCTATCACCAAAAGTTACCCCCCAAGGGCTAGTGTTGGTAAGATTTGAGCTAATTGGCTTCAATATAAACATATTCAACTGGTGTCAGACATGAGTCTGAGGTGCTAGGCAGTCAGGAGGTAACTGTTTCCTTTCATGTGTCTTGTTTACATATATGGGCAGGCTGTTAAAATAGATAATTCAAAAGTGATTTTTATTCTGGGAAGAGGAAGTCAAATACTTGGAAATAGGGCTGTTAGAAAAATGAATGGTATCAATGTCATTATGAAAATGTACAGTCAATTGTCTGGGTGTCAATTTTAAATTTGTCCATTTTAAATAATTTTTCACCTTGATTATGGCTAGCATGCAATTGCTTTGTTCATTTGTTAGTTTGGCCAGTCGGTCAACCTGCGACTTCACCATGCTTCCAGAATACACTAACCTCCTGTGGACTGCCGCCTAATAGATACAAATAGACTGAACGCATTGTGAAGTTGTTGGTTTACCAAACAGTCACTGGTGTACCGACATAAATTACCCAGTCAAATGATTTTTTGCTAAACACTTTGAGGTAAGTTACACAGAAACCTGCTTGAAAGCACCCAACATCCCAGACAACGGTGGGATCTCACGTTCTGTGGCTGATATCAATAAAATGCAAACAGGTCAACAATCAGAAGGTTACGGCAATCCGGGGTGGGCAGAAAAGGGATGCACAGGCCACGTTGCCGATATCTTCACTGAGACGTTAAGCCTCTCCCTGATCTAGTTCTTAAACCAACTAGCTTCACCACAGACCATGAGCTGGGGAATACTAAGTCCAAATGCTTGTTTGAATATTGGCTCACATATACGCCGTTATCCGGGACACTCTAGACCCACTCTACCTAGCATACCGCCCCAGCAGATCGGCAACAAAGCAATCTCAAAAGCACTCCATGCTGCCCTCTTGTACCTGGACAAGAGGAATACCTATGTGATAATGCTGTTAATCGACCACAGCTCAGTGTTTGACACCATAGTGCCCTCCAAGCATATAACAAAACTCAGGAGACTGGGACTAAACATTACACACAATTCCCCCAACACACACACCAACACACACACACACACACACACACAAACACACTTTTTGCTCATCACATGTTGCTGCTACAAATGCTGCTTGTTTACCATCCTCTGTTAACTACCTACATGTACATTGATCTAACTTACCCCATACTGTCTATGACTAGGAACATTCACTTGAATAAATAACCAAATGAGTGTCTACTCTTTAAATACTTTCTATATCATTTGACATTATTGCCTTTTTTAATTCATTGGAATTAGTGTGTAGACAGTACATTCCCTGCATTACAATTCCACAAGATATTTGTTTTATTTTTGAACATTATAGAGGAATGTAATGAATGGTCTTAACTTTTATAACGTGCCTGCGCTTCCCTTCAGGTAACATGTCACGTTTACATTGTGGTTATGGACCTGTGTGAGACTTACAGAAGAGATCAAATTCCTTGTTGGAATAACAGTAGTTCCTGGGGGTCTAGCAGAGGCAGCGAAACATTGTCTCAGCATTGTCTTAGGTGGTGTGTGAATGTTGGACATGGCTGTCTTTTCTCTACACACTCCAGTGACTCATTTCAGCAGAACGGGTACCTTCGAACTCAATCATTAAAATGTTTAGCCTGTCAGACTGTGACTATTAATAATTTAAGAGCAAAGTTCAACAACCTGTAATATTTCTAGGCTAGTTGTTGTACACAATTAAGGCATTTTTGGAATTATTGACAAGTTAAAATCCTGCATTGAATTTACACTGGGTTGACTCCATTAAAACATAAATAGGATACAAGGACTTATTTTTGGGATCACTTAGAAATGTCCTTGTTTTCCTCGAATGAATGCATGAAATGAGTATGAATAGAAAATATAACAAAATGAAAGGAAATATAGTCACTGACAAGGTTAGAAATAATTATTATTAATTGAAATAGTAATTGTGTCCTTCAAACTTTGCATTTGTCGAAGAATCCTCCATTTTCAGCAATTACAGCCTTGGAGCCCTTCTATTTGTGGAGGTAATCTGAAGAGATTTCACCCCATGCTTCCTGAAGCACCTCCCACAGGTTGGATTGGCTTGATAGGCACTTCATATGTACCATACGGTCAAGATACCCCCACAACAGCTTAATATAGTTGAGATTCGGTGACTGTGCTGGCCACTCCATTATAAAAAATATGAGTAGACTGCATCTTCCCTAAATAGGTTTTACATAATTTAGAGCTGTGCTTCGGGTCATTGTCCTGTTGTAAAATTAAATTGTCTCCAATCAAATGCCTTCCTCAGGTGTATAGAAACATTATCCTGAAATCCGCTACAGAGAGCCAACACAAAATGCCCCTCACAGCTTCTTAGAAAAGCCAAAATAACTTACACAACAATGCATACACATTTTCCAGGGTCCTCAAATACACAATACCTTAAATTGTTTGGGCATAATTTGAGAAGATGCTGGGGAATATTGACACCCTCTGGGTAGTATTCAATAATCAGTCAGACATTGAACAGTTCAACCTGACCATGTAACAGTTTAGATGTATAACATTTATAAGTACACTTTTCAGTATTTACTAATTTGTCCACATTGATTAAAACCCCATTAATTCATTTAGATGATTGGTGTAGTCTTGACATGTGTGCTAAACCCAGACCTGTCATTAACAGTGAGACATGAAACTCGCATTGTTTAAGACAAGGCCATGAGATTAAATAGACTGTGCATTTAGTCTTAATTGAAAGAAATTGTTTCATTTCAATAATTAAGAACAAGACAAATGTAGAGAAATGTCTGACCCATTTATCAAGTGCCTGTCCCTCCCTTCAAGTGCAATGTCACGCTTAGAGTTTCCTGATGGGCCTGCGAGAGATATAGAGAATAGATGAAGATGGGCCAGATGATGTGTGAATTCATTCCAATTTCATGCTGTTTAAACTTCTCAGGAAATCTGTAAAGTCTGGATCACATGTCACTGGATTGAGATCATTTAAAAATTCTCTGTCCTGACCAACCACTTGTCCTTCCATCTGAAACGCTCCCAGTTAGTGTTGATGGGTCCTACACTGGATAGAAAAAGTCTACACACCCCTGCCAGGTTTTTGTGATGTAAAAGAATGATACTTTTAATGTGAACTATGATGTGAACAATTCAATTAAAAAACAAACTGAAATAAAAACCTTCCAATAACCTGGTTGCATAAGTGTGCACACACTCTTATAACTGGGGATGTGGCTGTGTTCAGAATAAACCAATCATATTCACATGTTAAATAGAAGTCATTACAAACTGCCATCAGTTAAAGTGACTCGGATTAATCCCAAATAAAGTTCAGCTGTTCAGCTGATTTTCCTGACACTTTCTTAGTTGCATCACAGAACAAAAGCCATGGTCCGCAGAGAGCTTCCAAAGCATCAGAGGGATCTCATTTTTTAAAGATATTGGTCAGGAAAAGGGTACAAAATAATTTCCAAAGCATTAGATATACCATGGAGCACAGTGAACACAGTGATCATCAAGTGGAGAAAATATGGCACAACAGCGACATTACCCAGAACTGGACGTCCCTCTAAAATTGATGAAAAGACGATAAGAAAACTGGTCAGGGAGGCTTCCAAGAGGCCTACAGCAACATTAAAGAAAATGCAGGAATTTCTGGCAAGTACTGGTTGTGTGCTACATGTGACAACAATCTCCTGCATTCTTCATATGAATGGGCTATGGGGTAGGGTGGCAAGACGGAAGCCTTTTTTTACAAAGAAAAACATCTAAGTCCAGCTGAAGTTTGTAAAACAAACGTGATGTTTTCCAAAAGCATGGGGGAAAATGTGTTAGGGTCTGATGAAACCAAGGTTGAACGTTTTGGAAATAATTCCTAAAGATATGTTGGGTGCAAAAACAACACTGCACATCACCCAAAGAACACCATTCCCACAGTGAAGCAAGGTGGTGGCAGCAACATGCTTTTGGGCTGTTTTTCTTCAGTTGGAACCGGGGCCTTAATCAGTGTGGAGGAAATTATGAACAGTTACAAATACTAGGCAATTTTGGCAGAAAACCTTCAGATGTCCGTTAGAAAGCTGAAGATGAAGTTCACCTTTCAGCACTACAACAACCCAAAACACACAACCAAATAAAAAAAAGCATGGCTTCACCAGAGAAAGATGAACGTTTCAGAATGGCCCAGCCAGAGCCCAGACCTGAATACAATTGAACATCTGTGGCGTGATCTGAAGAGGGCTGTGCACAGGAGATTTGGAGCGCTTCTGCAAAAAATAATGGACAAATATTGTGACGTCAAGATGTGCCATGCTAATAGACTCCTACCCAAAAAAGACTGAGTTGGTGTAATAAAATCAAAAGGTGTTTCAAAGTATTAGTTTAAGGGTGTGCACACATATGCCACCAGGTTATTGTGAGTTTTCTTTATCCCCCTCAAAGATTTCAGTTTGTTTTTCAATTGAATTGTTCATGTTATAGGTCATATTAAAGGTGGGAAAAGTTTTGACATGATTTATATTTGTCTCATTTCTTTACATCACAAAAACCTGGCATTTTAACAGGGGTGTGTAGACTTTTTATATCCGCAGGATATGATCCTTCAACAAACACCACAACGACCACACAACTAAACCACTTCTCTCGTTCTAATAAGACCACAGATCAACAATCTCTGTGTGGCCATTTCCTCTTGCAATTTATCACCTCCAGTCCATCAGACGGTTACTGCAGTCAATACACCGACTGCTCATAAAGAAAGAGGAACAAATTAATACACACCTCCATTTTGTGTTTCA
>JACXGJ010000602.1:48781-115529 GCA_016801105.1 Esox niger
AGAGCTGGCACGTCCCCAGCAAAATGGCAGGCTGAAAGCAGCACTTCAGAGTTTTAATGGCTGGGCTGTTACAGAGAGGGCAACTCAGCCTTGGTATGTGCCGCCGTGTGTGTGTGTGTGTGTGTGTGTGTGTGTGTGTGTGTGTGTGTGTGTGTGTGTGTGTGTGTGTGTGTGTGTGTGTGTGTGTGTGTGTGTGTGTGTGTGTGTGTGTGTGTGTGTGTGTGTGTGTGTGTGTGTGTGTGCATGCGTTAGAGGGGTGGAGGCTTTATCAGGAGGTGTTTAATGGGCATGTCAGGTATGGCGCCTGGCTACAGGGAGGGGGCGGTGAATTTTTAAGATACCACCGCTCTCAGGTTGAACAACCAAGCCATTAGCCCTTTGAGCCCAGTCCAAGCCATTACTGCCTGCTCCGCGCAGCCCAGCCCATAATGGCTCCACTCTATAACGTATTCAGGTTACATTCTGAAAAGTAATCTGCTATATGAGGCAGTTCCTGTATGTAGGGACTGTGATGTGGCTGTTGCATGGGAAATATCAAGTAGATAACTGTCAAAATGAGAAATGGGGACAAGTTGAGAAGCAGACACACACATAAATTAATATATTTTTGGACTCCACGTAATACATTCCACACTTGCCTTGCCTAAGAAAACAGTTACGACTTAAGATGAGATTGTCCGTGTGTACTGTAAAAGAAGACCATACAATAAATAAATTAGATGGGATTGTATTCCTTTTGTAATTGGTTTTAATAGTTTAAATACGTATTGTTATCCATGCCTAATGTCTTACCAGGTGATATAATTTACATTTAAGTAATTTAGAAGACAGTTGTATCCGGAGCAAATTACAGTAATGAATGCATACATTGCACTACAAACTTGAAATTACATTCCTGCTAATCTGTTTGAACCTAATATGATTACATGTAGTTGTTGGACAGTCGTTCTGCACTGATAGAGTTGGACATTGGAGTGCATTCAATTTCAATAAGAAAATATCTTCCTACACTTCTATCACATCCCACATTCATCCAAATGAAATAACTCTTGGGGTTCCTGGGTTGAGGTCAATTCCAAATAAAATTGATATGTCAATTAAGTTCTTTACATCATCCAGGAATTGCAGAATGTAATTAAATTAGCCTCTTAAAAATCTTGAAGATATGCAATTCAAATCAGCGTTAATTTTAAGTCCGCCTCTGCCTTGAGAAGTCAACCACTGTTCCTCCCAGGGCGTGAAGCCTGGCTGTACTCCAGATGTCTGCTCTGCGTGGCTCTGCCATGAGCGCTGCACCATTCGAATGATCCCCTAATTCAAAGAATCACATGGTATTTATATTGAATGAAATCAAATGTACACAGAGAGAACTGACATCGTTATATGAAGTGTGGAAGTGACTCCAACTCAGGTGTCCACCGTCTTAACGTGAGCTACACCATGTTGAGGACTCCATGATACGGGGTAATGTTAAGAAACACGGCAGCATTGTCTTGCACTGTGTTTTTTCTGGTGATCTTAATGATTTTATTTAGTGATGAACTCTGAAAGTGTTGCTGTTTCTTTTGAAAGTATAGCTAATGGGGATCGTAATAAAATCCTCATGATTGCCAATAACTATTATTCTTAGTATATGCAATAATAAATACAAAGCTTTCAAGCAGTAGGTTAATGTAAGGCGACCATATCATATTTCACAATTGAATGAACTTCCATCTTACCTGTCGCTATCCCAATTTCCTGCACTCCGAGTGAGTCTCCATAGCAACAGCCTTGTTTTGGGCTGCTCACAAGACAAAAGACTAGGAAGAGAGTCTGAACACCTGTTTCACGATCCCTAAATGAAACTCTAGTGATCCTTCACTCATAAACTGAAAGGTAAATGTGCATCACTCGGTCTAATCGCCTTGTTCCAATCCTAAAACACATTCAACAGGAACAATGGTTCTTCCGTATTCACGGCTGACATACAATCTGATTAGTGGAAGAAGTGTATTATGTCACTCTCAACATTTAAAGGTAATTTCCAAATGAGCTGACGTCTGCAACAATTACTGTAAATGTGGTCTCCCCTATGGATGCGGATTGCCTTGCCAACAAAGTGTGATCTGACTGAATCCCTGACAAAACGTCCACGTTATCCCACAGAGAGGACACTTGGTCTGCACGGAGTATTTAAAGAAGGCTTTTAATTACACATGTGAACCCAAGACCTCTGCGGCGTGGTTGCGTTTTACACTGGTTGACTGAGGAGTTCGCCAGCCGTGTGCCACAGTGTCCCACAATCCTCAGAACATCTGTTGCAGACAAATCAAACACACAGAGTAACAAAAGTAATTTATTGGTGACAAGTCAACTGAAAAGAGTGTGAACCAAACGTGCTCCGCTGAAGTGTGACTGGATTCCTGTGTGCTGTTTGTGTTAGTGTGGCACATGTGCATGTCTGTTTTTGTTTACGTCTTGTTGCTTTCAGCGACGCTCTGCTTGTCAGGGGACGGATCGTGAGAGGTGAGGGATAAACCTTTCGGATGTGTTTGTGGTAGAGCAGCTTGATTGTTTAAGGTAGCGTAGCGAGATTGCCCTGCCAACCGCAAGTACAAAATCAGACAATTCAATTTGAGCTCAGTATTTTAGTGAGTTGTGTGGGAATCTGTCTCATTCAGAGGAGTCATTGAGAGTTTGTTTGACTGAGGGTTTCCCAAATGGCCTACAGAGGACCAGCTGGATGGTGGAGTTGCTTATCTCCGTGTGTGTGTGTGTGTGTGCGTCTGTGTGTGTGTCTCTGTTAGGTTTATGAGCATGCGTGTGTATCATATTAGCTCAGATAGGAGCTATTCAATGCCAGCCATCAAAATGGGTTAAGCATTTGCTCTCTTCACGCTCCAGCCTGATGACAGATTCAAGTGTGTGGGATCAGAGGATTCAACAGGCTTATCCCGAGCCCCTTTGTGTACTTTGTCGGAGAAATAATCAGCTCTTATTTAATGCAACCATACCCACTACTTGTTTTATTCTGGTTCAGTGAGTATGTCCTTTGCTGTTGTCGGGGCTGGTGAAACGTCAGAACCACCATAGTGTGGTCACAGTAGATGTATTCAAAGTGTGCTTGATGATATGTTATAGGCTCTTCCTCCCATCTGGAAAGCCTGTGAGATATTGAAAAACAAATATGCAACAGTGAAATTATGGGATAGCTGACATATTGGAAAATGTCTTTCCAAAACATTTTACATCCATTCCCATTGACCTTTTCAGTCTCAGTTGATCTTGTCTTGTTTCATCAGTAAGACGGGAAGGTTAAAAATATAACATTTCACCTGGATAGAGAGAAGGGGAAAGAAATGATGATGCACATTTGCTCTCACCAATTCTCCTGAGACTTGTTCTTGCCTTCTTGGAAATGACAAGTGTACTTTTCAGGAACTCATGCGTGGCTTTCATGGTAGTCACTGTGTGTGTGCACTTTCCTACCAAAACACACCGATGGCCTTAACTGTGAAGGGATGAATAAGCAAACAAATTACAGTAATTCCTCCAGAAATTAACTATAATGAACCGAAATGGAAATAAACATGGAAATATTGTTCATCGCAGAAGTTTTAGATTGAGTCTGTTCCTGTTTGCTAACTGGCCACATACTGCCAAAATGGATAAGGAAAATAAGGGATGCTGTATTTGGTTAATGGCAATAATAGCAGAAGTTCCCCTGATTTCCCTTCCTGGATATGTCTGCACAGGCCTGCCATACAGAAATGGTAGCTCAGCTTTTAACACATAGCCCTACTGGCTCCATGTGGTTATTAAAGCTCTGTGTCTCTAGCCATGTGCTGCGGACTGTATCTGATATTGGTGTATACTATTAAGCTTTGTAATTACCTGCTCTCATTTAGATAGGCCTGGTTCCTATTCTTTCTTTGTAATTGCCTCCTGTGGGATAATTAGTAATTGTTAGGAGATAGTCGATCAGGCATTTATACACTGTCACAAGGCACTGTATCAGACACCCAAACAATAAGTGGGGCATAATTAGCTAAGAGGTCAGAAAAGTGTTGCTACTTATCATGTTGTGGGACATTAAACATTTGCTAACTAATGAGAAACATACTGACCGAAGTTAAACTCTGTATTTCTCATATGCCCTTGTAATTCGAGGTAAAAGATGCACACTGCAGAAGTGAGAAGCCACATTCATCCAAGAAGATGTTGTGGCAATCTCATCCAGATGGATGTTCTCTCAATTTCCAGGGTACCACATCCCAGACTGTCTGGGATGTGAAGACAGATGAAATGTGTATTACCTAAATTAGTGTGTTCTGTATGAGTTTTATAGACCTGTTTGGAATTGCTCGTAAATGGCTGAACATTTCAATTTGTTTTATTGCGGTGTATGAACGTTGGTAGCTCTTGAGTGACTGGAGTGAATATGTCTGTTAGCTGATTGCTTCTCAGATGAGATACCAATAACGAATTCACAGGAATGTGATAATCAAATGAGAAACTGGAAAAAAAAGTTGAAAGGGTAGTTGGGGTTTGGAGTTCTTGACATATCAAATTGAGAATATAAGTATTCTTATTTTTGCATTTGTAATGAATTCATTGTTTTGAGTAAACCTTGATTAGAGTTGCTTACTCTGATCATCCTTTACAGTTGGTAAATGAATAGGTACATACATACACATACTGTGGCGGGATCACACCCACTCCATTATCAGCATTGGGCCAACACACAGGGAGAACCACCTGGCCCGGGGCGGCAGAACAGGGCCCTTGCACGCAGCCCAGATGCTGTCGGTAAACGCAGCTCGGCTGTCACCCCTTGACGAGGCACACCTGCCCAAATCAGGCCTCGTCAGGGGGAGCTAAAAGGGCCCCTAGGAAAGTGGAAGTAGTGAAGTGTGGGCTGCTGGTCCCTGCACTAGGGTTATTGGTGCAGTTGTTTGTGATTTTTGTCCACAATTTGTTAATGAATGCCCTCCAGGGCCCAGAACTATGGCACTGTGTCTGTTTCTTGGGTCACACCTCATACAATACTATATATATGGTTTGCGTTCAACGGCCTCATCTATGGCTGTGACTGAAAAAGTAAATAAAAGTTAAGATTGAGTTGCTACAATAGCTATCTTGCCTAGCTATTTAGCCTCTTTATAATTCTGAGGAGTAATCACATGTTGCATGTAGTAATGGCATATTTCAGTTATGATTGCTTCCAGGTAGCATGCTTATTGTCTAACTGTGGAGCTTGAAGTTTCTTTCATCAATTGTGACCTAGTGATTGTAGTTTAATATTTAACCTAATTTCTAAATATTTATAGTAAGGTGAATATTTTAGATTATAAACAACAATGTGATTATTTGCTTTGCCTCTCCCTTCTGTTGTCATTTGCTGGCCAGGCCTTCTGCTAAGGGGCCACAACAACTTGGTTTGCCCCTTGATTTAGGAGACAGCATTATCATGGTTCATTAAACCATGTCTCTGCTGATTCATTTCAAACACCGAGGCCAAGTCAGCAAGATCTCAATGGGCTTTCTATTGCCAGCTAGAACATCTGATGGTTACACCTGTGAAAAAATGAGAATGTTTAGAGTGAAACCAGTAAATATGGAAACTGCAGACCACAATATAGCCATTTGATGACTTCTATAATATGTAAGTCCTAGTATGATCATCGTCGGATTTGACCCTAGTTGTTTGACTATGAAACAATAGACCTAGTGTGTATCACCAATAGACCAACAGACCTCTGGCATATTTATAAGACCATATCTGCTGCACAAAGTGTAGTCTTGCATGGCCAAACCACCAAATGCAGCATTGGGTGTCTTGAATAATTTGCATTACAACAATGGTTTGAGTGAAGGACTGGCTCCCGTAGCTATGCTTTCTATTGGTTCTTCCATGGAAAGGGACATCCTCTCACACACCATTTAAGGCAGAATAAGTGTTGTGATTGCAGATTCCTTCTGTATAATTTGCACTTGTATTTCTAAGTAGAAGCCTGGGAGATGAGCTACACACAGCTTTAAAGTAAACATCACTCTACCTTACTGATGCTCTTGTATTCTACTAAGCAAATGTGATGTTGGGTTGTACTTCTGATGACTGATGATGGATTGATGTGTTGAGGTAACTGATTGTTTGCGCGAGTTGTGGACGCAAAGTGACATAATAATTTTTTCTATCTCACCAGACAGGGCTTCTGGAAAAAAAGGACTTTTGGAAATACAGTCCCCTCCAAAAGTATTAGAACGGTAAGGCAAATTCCTTTGTTTTTGTTGTTCACTGAAGACATTTGGGTTTAAGATCAAAAGATGAGTATGTTCAGTAAGTTCAGAATTTCAGCTTTCATTTCCTGTATGCTATTGTTCACCTCTGAACTCTACTGTCAGTCGGTTGTCAAGTGTCAAATCAGTGTTCTCAGCGTACAAAACTGCAGTCCAATCAGAACAGCTCAAACTAACTAAAGGCCCTACCCCCTACTGCAGGTGCAATGCAACGCACATACCACTTGCAAATGCAAATACAAAAAGTCCCACCCCCTGATTGCTTTTGCAATTCGGTGCACAAACACAAATCAAATACCCATGTGAATGAATTTATTTTAACGATATGGGACATTCAGTCCTACACAGACAAGGTCTATCATATCAAATAAGTTATGCACAATGCTGTACATTCTATTCTTGAGAATGATGCTCATAGAATGGTCGGTGGAGTGTGGTACTTGCAACGCTAGTAGTGTGGGTTTGAATCCCATGAGGGACGAGTACGAAGCCATTTGAGAATGTTCTCACTACTTTAGGTTACTCATGATAAGAGCGTCTGCTAAATTATGTAAATGTATACAAGATAGTTATGCAGCAGCCAAAATCAAAGAGCTCTGTATGACATTTGAATTAACATTCATAATGTAAGGTTGAGGTCACAGATTTTAAAACCAGATGCCTGCATCTTGGGTTGCCAGGGGAAAAAGTGGTTGGACCATAACCACCTAAAGGACGCTGTAGAGTATTTCTGTCTATAATATGTCTGAGGTAATTCATTGCTGCTCCAAACTCAGTAGGTTGAAGAATTTGCTTGATCCAACAAAATAATAATACAGTCCATTCGGACAATCCATTAACAATGCATGTGGGCGACTTCACATGAAGGTCAATCTGAGCCTTGAAACAATAAAATGAAACATTTCCAAATGCACACTTTATTTGACCAGTTTACTGTTTGTATGAAAGAACATTCATTTCAGTCAGTCATTTTGCATAGATTTTGGACTCCACTTACATTTGTCCCTCAGTTTTACAAGATCATATGTTAATACAGGCCGAAGTACAGTAGTAATCTGCTAACTTGCCTCAGTATACAAATCCCATGATGACATAAACATTGTTGTTTCTGAACCTAAATACTCAGATAAAACAGATCAACCATTACCCATTAATGCAATGACAGAATGGAATGTTATAATCATTGGAAAAAAACATGGAGTCTTTATTATTAATAATTTGAAAGGTAGGTTGCCTAGCAGTGAGAGAATCAGACCAGTGAACACAAGCCTTTGGAATCAGATCCCAAAGCAGGCAAGATGAACAGCAAGTTAATCCTAATGGCTTCTATGCAATTGCATTACATTACAATGTCAACTAAGTTAACTAACATTTAATAGTCAATGCACATACATATTTACAGGGAAATCATGCCCAGGGAATTAATTCCTTTTGCTCTGAGTACACATGCTGAACGTTGCCAGCACGAAAATGTATAGCGTCTAAGTCATTACAGTGTCTCCATCTCTTTTAATGTAGTGAAAAGCAAAAGGTTGGGAAGTCTGTTATTTGACACCCTCTATCAAAAGGGGGAAGGATCTTAGAGCACATCTGTTTTGTGGAACTTGCTCGTGATCATCTATTGTTAGGTCAGTGCTGTATTTCAATGATTTAACCTTAACTGTTGCTACAGATGCAGGTCTAGATCTGTTGTCAATGCCCTTCTCAATCCTCTGCTCATGAATTTGACAATGTCGGCAGCAATCGTGTGTGTGTATTTGTGTACGTGTGCAATGCTATGTGTGTAGAGGGGCTTAATGTCATCATCCCGACTGAGAGGGAATGTACTGTACATTCAGTCAGCATAAAACCCCTTATGTCTTCAGTATGTGCAGTGAATGGGTGTATCCCAAGAGCCCACGGGACTGAAAGAACCTGAATCCATTGAATGAAAATGAAACAGATAAGATATACAAACTCCAGCTAAAATGCAAGCCAAGCAAGAGCTGTGCCAGCTTGCTAGCACTCTTGAGGTCAGAAAGACCTTGACAAGTCTTTAATCTGAAATCCGAGAACATAGGGTGAGATTCAGCTGCTGTTTTATAGTGTTGTATGCGTAGGATTGACATGGCAAGCCACACAACAAATGGGATTCCTACAGGATCCGACTAAGCAATGCAAATTAAAAGTGATACAATTAAAACGATATAATAATGATGTCAAGTATCAGCACCATATAAAATGTTATATAAAAAAATATATATAAAAAGATATATATATACACATATATACACATATGTGTGTGTGTGTGTGTGTGTGTGTGTGTGTGTGTGTGTGTGTGTGTGTATATATATATATATGTATATATATATATATATATAAAATTATATTAACAATAAATATTTGTGTATATATAAAGATATCCACATACGAATATTAAGGGGAAGAATATGCAACCATCTTGTTTGGCATTGTTTATCCTTGCTCTGTGTAAGGATAAGGATTTGCTCTTAAATTACTGTGGAGCTGGGATCAGCAATTTGTCTGGAAAGTGATTCATTTTTGTCCCTCACATGAATTAAATTGTTATTATAATTCTTTACTTGTGGCAGGAAGTGGGTTTATATTGTGAAATGTGTTTATAACTACTCCCACAAATACAATAACAATCATGGTAATCAAGATATGCAACTATTATTGTTTGCATATCTTTTTGGGCATTTCTTTTGGTTAATTTGCAGTGCCCAAATGTGTAGTTTATTTTTTTTGTATCCAATGGTTTTATAATGGCCCAACGGCCACTTGTTCCAATAGAAATTGGCCTGCAGCTTAAACTATTTGAATATTCCTGTTGGAGGAAATTAAAATAATTAATCTTATTTTTTGTAAAATACATAAATGTTTTCCATTATTTGATTTTAAAGGACTACCATAACTCCACATTCATTTATAAATGTTTTAAAACTGTATTCAAACAAAGGCAACACACCAAAGTCATATTACTGAATCAAAAATCTCATCATCGACAAGATGGCAAATTTGAGTCAGTAATTGCTACATATGTTTCTAATCTCTAGTACAATTTTCAGTCTCTGTATGACTGAAAGGGCTCTTTCCTCACACCTTCTCTGAGGTAAGTGGGAGAAGAAAATCAGAGGAAAGTAATTCCTCACTTTTTGTCCATTGCTATTTAAGGGATATTGTACAGCAGATTACCATCCCCACATCCTCACAGCTATACACTTGAAAGGACTTGGCTCAAATGCTGTTCTTTCAACATTTAAAACCTGTCAATGGATGTATGGGCTCAAATATGAAATATCTAAGTTGAAAATATGCAATATTCACACGAGAATGCCACCATTATCCTAACAAAAACATTGCTTGATGTGTCATTGTACGTTTTGGGAAGGTTCTTTAATTTTTTTTTACTGAATAGGTTATTAGATATGTTAATTATTTCCCAATACAAACCAAACAGAGATGTTCTATTAAAAGGGATTTGGAAGGACAATTACCAGGATGTCTACTAAATGCTTTCCAGCTACAGGACCGTGGGTTCTAAGATATTGCATGTACATTTATCCTACCCTGGTGTTTTCCATTAAAGCGTCAGATCTTTATGTTGCCTCAGCCATGCCCCAGTGGACCAAGCTTGAGGAGTGGTTTGGAGGTTAGCACGTGATGCTAGTAGGAAGATACCGTCATTTGTTATGTTTTATTCCCCGTCAGGATCCATCTGAAATCTAATAAAGTTGTTTTTGAAATAAGTTGTTTGGTGTGGCAAGGCTTCCCTTTAAAAGCAATTGTTTTTATATATCAACTTTCCACAATAAATAGCATATTAAGCAATTTGTTTTACATAAAGAACACTTGAAATGCAAAGCAGCAATGTTTCAACTTTGTTTGGGTAATGATTCAAACCCTCTGCAAAAGAGCTCTGCAAAAGTTACCACTGTTGGAAAGAAAGGTATGTGCACCAATTTTACCAGGGATGATATTGAGCTCAACACTTCACTGACATGAGGGAAGACATTAATTACTGATAAGGCAGAAGAGCACTCCAAAGGCATTTGGCAAGTCTGGAAGATGATCAAGGAAAACGTCTCCTTTCAGCACGTCAGCCACTGCAGAAGGTGAGAAGAGGATGACTCTCAGAAACATTTGGGATAAAGTTATCGAATGGTTATGTACACATAAAAAACTTGTGATGTTTGACTGAATCAGAATACCATTTCATGTCTTCTGATTCAGCCCTTATGATGAGTGTCAGTTATGATGCCACCTGGAATCTCTACTATTGATCTCAGGCATGCAGTGTATGCCACCATCTTCAGAGAGTTTTTCCTTAATAAAGGCAAACAAATTCAGGGTTCCCTGAATATATCTGGCTTCTGTTAACCAGATCATTATGTGGTCGAGTTTTTGGATACAGAGTCTATGAGGGTGGCATGAGGGCACGACAGCCCAGCACCGTGCAGCTCGATTGGCCTTCACCAGGGAACATCAAAATTGACAGATCCCCCATTGGCGCCCCGTACTCTTCACAAATGAGAGCAGGATCACATTGATCGCATGTGACAGACTTGAAAGAGTCTGGAGACGCCGTGGTGAAAGTTATGCTGCCTGCAACATCATCCAGCATGACCGGTTTGGCGGTGGGTCAATGATGGTCTGTGGAGGCATATCCTTGGATGGGTTGCACAGACCTCCACGGGCTAGCTTACGTTACCCTGTCTGCTGTTAGACATGTAATCCTCTGACCCATCGTCAGACCTTACGCTGGAGAAGTGGGCTCAGTTTTCCTCCTGGGGCAGGACAGGTAGTTCCTGGATGATGAAGGCATTGATGCCATTAACTGGCCCTCACGTTCTCCAGACCTGAATCGTTTGGTATCGGACTGTCCGAAGCCACTAAGCAGTGCCACAGACTGTCCAAGAGCTCACTGATGCCCTGTTCCAGGTCTGGGAACAGACCCCCCCATGGCCCCATCCGCTGTCTCATCAGGAGCATGCCCAGACTTTGTCAGGAGTGCATACAGGCACCTTGGGGCCCATACACACTTTTGAGTCTCATTATCGGTAGCCATCATAAAAATTCATGCAAGTTGGAAAAGCCTGTGATTTCAGTTGATAAAATTTTGAATTTTGAGTTTGAATCCAACACTCAGTTGTTTGGTGATTTTGGTTTCCACTGACCATTGTTACATAATTTCCCAACAAGATATCATAATCTACAGTAAAGATTTTGATTTATTTATTTCATCAAGTGTTCCCTTAATAAATGTTACACACCTGAAAATACACATTTCCAGAATGATTTATGCACAAAACAGATCTCCACAGATAAGAGTTGGACAAATTCAGAAGTTAAATGAATGAATTTTGTGGTTTTATATAGAAGCAATAAGATGTTTATGTCTCTCTTCAAGACATAAACATCAACAACTGGAGTTTGCTCAATGTCGTTGGAACATCAATTAGAACTGGGTTTTATGGTAATATGTAAAAAAAAATATATAGCCTATTGATCAAAAACACACCAGGGATGGTCATAGAAATAGGGATGGTCTTGCATTGAAAAAGTTGAAATTATTTTAAAGCTGAAGGTCAAAGACTCTCTCGGTTCTGGCATCCCTATGGTGGAAAAACCTTCTCATTGAAGCACGGAAAGCAGAACCATTTGCCCATTGTCTGGTAGACTGTTTTAAGATGAAAGAAATGCATGTAAGTGAATACAAGCAACTTCAAACTGTGAATAGTCTTCACACTTGATGTAAATAACAGCATAACATTATCACTGTTGTTGGCTGTTAAGTCTAGCTGCATAACTTAATGCTGTTTGTCATCATTAAAATCCTGTCAATAAACAATTAAAAAGATCTCGTAGTTGTGATGCAAAGCAATCAAAAAGTAATGTTCCAAGAATAAAGTTACTCCGCCTAAATAAGGACTAAGTTACAATTTTATTTCAGTTTGCAAGGAGACAAATTAATGAGTCAACTAATGAGACGAGCAGAGGACAGCTTTGTATATTGTTGAAATCTGAGGCAATGCCTACAGCTTAATTAGCAGAGAACAGCTTTGTATTGTGCTGAAATCTGAGGCAATGACTTCCAGCTTAATTAGCAGAGGACTGCTTTGTATTGTGCTGAAATCTGAAGCAATGACTTCCAGCTTAATTAGCAGAGGACTGCTTTGTATTGTACTGAAATCTGAGTCAATTACTTCCAACTTAATTAGCAGAGGACTGCTTTGTATTGTGCTGAAATCTGAGGCAATGACTTCCAACTTAATTAGCAGAGGTCTGCTTTGTATTGTGCTGAAATCTGAGGCAATGACTTACAGCTTAATTAGCAGAGGACTGCTTTGTATTGTGCTGAAATCTGAGGCAATGACTTCCGGCAACAATTTCACCAACTAAAGGGATATTTTGAAGCATTTTTTTCACTATTGAATGAATACGAGCTAATACTAGTTGGTAGACAGATGCAATTATGCTATCCATGGCACAAGAACGCACTTAAAGGAAGAAGAATAAAGGCATTTCTGTGGCCAAATCCTCCTCTGATATCAACAGGCACAATTTCAAAATCTCCATGTGTAAATCTTGAGAGGTGTGTGTAGGTATGCTAGACCTTTTTTAATTACAACTTTTTACATAAAGCAATCTATAAAAATGCTCAGTTATGTTATAACTTGTAGATAACTTGATAACTTATTGCACATTTACACCAAGTAGAATGCACTTAGCGAATGTGCTATTCTGACCAGAGTTGCATAGATGTGCTATTCTGACCAGAGTTGCAGATCGACGGCATAACTCATGTGTCAACATGAATACGTTCACTGATATTTCTGCATCAGCTATTGACTATCTGAAAATATGCTTATATACAGGCCATTTTTGATGAAGAACTTGCACCTGCCTTTAATCATTTTTGGTATATAAAAGCAATAGATGAGTAGCCAGCAACTTTTGGTTAGTTCTCTGGGTGGATGTAAGTTTTTTTGCTATGCCCTGTTCAAAACTCTGTCCATAGACTTGCCCTATCCACTGCTTGGATAGTTTAAACAGAACCTCTCTTTCACTCCCACCTTTGGTTGAATCTCACATATCATTTGTTGACTTGTCCAGTAAATCTGCACTAGTCAACCATATCAAGATCTCTGCATAAACTGGTCAGTATTGGAGGTTGGGGGGAAAAAAGCAGTTCATCTGAATGCATTAGGCTGACCTGAGAATGTGGGGAAAATATTCATGGTTAGATGAGACCAAGAGTTGGCCAAAACCCAAAACCCTAATACTGCCAATGCCTCAAGAGAAACCATCCCTGCAGTGAAGTATGGTGGTGTCAACGTCATAATGTGGGGATGTTTCGTATCAACAAGGACTGGGCGTCTTGTTAAAACTTAACAAAACATGAGTGGTGCCTAATACTGGGAAATATTGCAAGAGGACCTGCTTCAGTGTACTGCAAATAGAACATAAATCACTGTCATAAGTAACCCATACCTGTCAGAAGGACTTTCTTCCCCACCACTGGGGATCGCTAACTGTAGTCTATGAAAGATAGCACACACAAGAACCTTTCCTCTGTGGTTGTTTTGCCTTCACCTGTGTTTCATTGCTTATTTAGGTTATTGATTTCGTTTGTTCGTCATTGGGTGGCTTGGTATAATGCAATTTTTTTTTAAATGAAAACCTCTCCTCAGGTTAAACATGTTCAATTCCCCCGAAATTTAAGGAAGAGACAGCACACTATGTGAAAATGTGTGGAAAAAGCCAGGCCACAGGGTAATTTACATAACTGCTCCTGCTGGTGTTCTTGTGTTCAATAATGATTTGCTTAAGTTGCCTGAAGGTTTTGTCAACATATGACATGTCACATGGGCAGCGTAAAATATAAATAACACTTGTAGAGCTGCGTGTAATGATGCCCTTAACATCAAACCATTTGCTGACTGGGGATGTCGGATGGTTGAGTAGTACTGACACACTGTGCACATTTATACATTTGAAAAATCAATGTGAAAGACATGTACATGTTGGAAAATGTGTTACCATGATGATATAATCCCGTGTTTGAAAAGAAACCCTCAAAAACAAATTGGACTATGTTGGTTAATGCATCAACTATTTTTGGAATGTAGATTCCATATAACATGTTATGGCCATGTTGAAAAACAAGCCAGTAAATCATTGGGTAGGGAAGAATGGATGAAATGGATGGGTGAAATGGATGGTTGGAGTGAGTGGGGAAAGAAACAGATATAAATAAAATATATCTTAGCTTTTTTTTCAACTGTTCACTATATGTCCTTTTTCATGATACTTGTTTTATGAAGTGCACTTCAATCCATCAGTATCTCCATATTTGTTAATAGTAATTCATATAGTTTAATTTGTGATGCAGCATGCATATTACATTTGTCATGAACTAAATAATCCCACGCATTCTTGCACTTTACACTTAAACTTAGGATAGATCAGATGCAAAGCACACACTCAGCCATTCCCACAGCCATATAGAATACAATATGTGATACACACACAAAAAATAAAAAAATAAAACACACACAGACACAATTTAAGACATAATAGATTTGCTGCTAGAACATAATGCACGATTGCCCTTTTCTACTGTTGTAACTGTCAGGACCTGGGATGTAACACGCCATGGAGAGAAAATCTACCAATTTGATTTTATTGTTTGTTGTTGAGAGGATGACAGTACAAGGCTGAAAAATTAATTTATTTCTACAGCAGAACAGATTTTGTCCTCTGCTCAGCAGTCACCAACAGATATTGCTATTGTTTTTCGGCTAGCCCTGTGAAAAGTAAATTACTTGAAAGGACATATTTTATTTAATTGAAATGCTTGTAATCTGAGGTTTATAGGAAAGAAAATTACTCTCCTCCCAAATGTCCTTGTACCAGAGGAAGCTGAGTCTTATAAATTTGTCAGAGTGATAAAATCGATTCCGCCATTGATTTGCACGCGGGTACAAACACGCATGCACACACACACCCAAAGACACATTCACCCACTAGCATGCACAGAGCCATGTCATTGATTTGCTGCTGAAACACAAAACATTTGGCCTTTCTACTGTTGAAAGTGTCAGAACCTGGAGGTAGCCTGCTATGGAGAGACAACCCATCAGATTTTTATATACATATACATTTTATCTCACCAAGATTTGCCTCCAGCACCACATGGTTCTTCCACACAAATAATGAATGCTTCTCTCATCCAGTCCATGAAAATCAGGGCCCAGTTTGCCAAGGGAGAATCATATTTAGTTTGGCCCGTGTGGCTCTCCAAGGTGATATAACAATAATTACGCTGATCGCAACAATTTTTGTTAATATTGACCCCGTTGTCACTTTATATATTCAAGGATTTTTGCATCCACTAAAAATTACTGCAGCCTAGCACTGAATCGCCCTCCCCCTGACATTGCTGCTTGATGTTAAGAGCAAAATGTAATCTTGTAAGATCCTATTAATCAAGTGAAAACATCATCAAGTACCCAAATGCCTACAATTCAATTGGATGGGCTTATGAAGATAGGAGATTGGTGGCAATTATCCCCTTAATTCTAACCCCAAACTTTCATTAAAGCCCTAACCATGACCCCCCCAAACCCCCCCCAAAAAAACTTGAACCCTAAAGATAACATATTATCCCTAACCCTACACCTTACCCTAACTGTAACCTATTCCCTAAACATAACCCATAAGTTGGAAAAAGCCAAGTGCCCTACACCTTGAATTGCCTCTTTCACAGAACCTTTCCTGCCTTAGCTTTTTTCCTGACCTCAGATGTGTGAAGTGCCCATCGCAAATCATTGTCAAGGTCCCATATCCTTACCTTGTGAATAGAATCAGTGAATAAAAGTGAAGTGCCAAGGAATGGAGCAACAAGGTTGAGGAGAGGGAGAAGAGGGGCACGTAATGACATGGCAGGGAGTGTAAGGTAGAAATAGTGAGGTGAAGTGAGATCAAGAGGAAGGAGGTGGAGTGTGCAGGATAATATGCCCAGGAGTTTTAGGGAAGGGGAGGGTAGACATAGCGACGTGATGAGGAGGAGAGGAGAGAGGTGCCAGGGGTAGAGGGATCAGTGACAGGTAAGGGCTCTTCTCCAGGGGCAGGCGATTACTGGGGCTGGGGGGACATGTGTCGGAGCTGCCTGCCACCCAGCTTATTGGCAATCTGTTAGCCAATCCTCTGGGGGGGGGGACGTGAATAACCGGCTCAGGGACAGAGAGCAGGGAAGGAGAGAGATATTCACACTACAGTGAGAAAGGAGTCCTGCAGACTGTGTAGAAGATGCCACACTTGACGGGTCAGTACAACCAGTACAACAGTACAGCCACACAGTACTTCATCTGGGGTTGGCATGGCCAAGGGGAGATGAGGGGGAGCCATGAGGCAGGGCAGTAAAATCGTATTCATTTTGTGTTGTTAACTAAATAGATTTTAAAGTGTGTACGTCACTGATTGTCTTGCCATAATTTTACAAGAGAGGAATTCAGATTGAAATAGTTTGACTGGCACAGCGTAGACATATATAGTAGAGGGTGTGTAAAAATGGTGGTGCTTAAATTGCAGTGCTGTCTTAGAGATGTTGGAGAGGATAGAGAATATTTGGTCTGTTTTGAGGAAAATAACTCCAGTTAACATGAATGAGGCATGTTTTGGGGGATTTGTTTCTATGCCAGTATTCAAAATAACTCCACAACAAGTATTGCTAGAGGACTATGTCTGAAATCATGCAGGAAGGGAAGACATAAGTCTCCATTACCTTTCTCTGGCACTCAAAGGCTGCATGACAGCCGACTTGCAAAGCCAACTCAGATTGGCCTGAGCTCTTCTTTCATGGTTTAGCAGTTGATGAAACTGCTATGTGTATAATTTCTGACTGCTACGTCTATGTATATAATGTACAAAGGTAACAACGGGAGCGTCATCAGGAGCGACATTCCAGGTCCTCTCACCGCTTAATGATGTTTGAAAGGACTGGAGGAATTCATGCGCAGATAGGAAGGACAGAGAGAAGCAGTTGAGTAATGGCTGGATCGGAATGTGGCTGGCTGATTTCATCTGCTACTCATGATATGTGAATTAAATAGTAGATTACTAGAGGGGTGAAAATCTTGATTTATGTGATGGGACTCATTTTCTTATGTATTCCTTGGCATGACCAATCAGATGTTGCACATGCACACTAAATGTAGAACATTGATTAAGTTTAATGTCAGTGAACAAGTGGTAAAAGAAAGAAAAAACAGGTCTATCTCACATTTCTAGAAGAGGAACTGCATGTTGTCCAACACTCAAAGGATGGAATTGATCCAATTTGGAAACATATCCAGCCTGGGCCATGCTGCTTCCCTTATTGCAAGGTTCCACCATTAAAAACATTGGAAAATATCATGATTTATTTTCAGTCCTCTAGATTAGTAATTGTTGCTGGCTGGCTGACGCCTGTGTGAAATTTCCTGAGACAGTATGTTAACAATGTCAAATTTCACTGGGTGTGTATATACATATATGTCTGTATATATATATATATATATATATATATATATATATATATATATATATATATATATATATATATATATATATATATATATATATATATATATATATATATATATATATATATATATATATATATATATATATATATATATATATAATCAATTCATTATTTATTTGTAATAAATTAAGTAAAAGACAACAATATTTGGACAACGGCAAAAGGGTCGTAATTAGGAGTGGATAGTCTCCTCTGCCCCTAAAAGATTGAGTATTTTTGGAAAACTCCCATGTCATTCTGAAGAAAGATTAAGCTTTGTGAGGAGGGAGCCAGATAGGCAGGTCAAGGCACTGGCAGACAGAACCATGCAGTTAGGACCAAAGTTGTATCTTGCAATTGCCAATTGCTCAGAGGTTCAGTAGTAGGGGCTGTTGTCAATATCAAGGCTTTGCTACTCTAAATGCAAGATTTAACTAATCTTTTATGAGGAATAAGTCCAGCATGGGTGAGCAAGCAAGGGGGTCATACAGACAAAACCCAGTTTATAGGCTAGAATTGGACAAGAGTCACATTTTGCATGCCTGACTGTAAAACTGGGCACTGCTTATGATGTGGTGGCTTTTACACAGACCCATTAGCCTGTATGCCACTGTGTAAGAAATATGGATTTGTTTTGGACAGCTTTATGTTAGATATTATATAAGGCATTGTAATCAGTTGAAAAAAATGTGGATCTTGTTAAAAATGCTGGCCACACAACTGTCACTGTAGAACTACAATATTACAATATGAATGTTTGATTCATATTGTAAACTAACTGGTCTCTGGCAACAACACTGCTTTTAATTTGCCTTCGTGTTGCTCTGTCCAAATGGATTGATTACTGATGTTTCACATTTTCATTCCAATAACGGTTTGCAGCTACATCTGAGAAATTTGTGTTGTTTTAGTAATTATCATTTTCAAAGCACTAGACACAGACAGGTTGCAGGAGCACTGATTTTAACAAATAAGGAACAGATAACATGGGAAAGATCAGTTAGGTTCCCCCAAGCTGTCACTAACAGACTATGTTTGGAACTGTGGAAATGATCATGAAAACAATCTGCAAAATTCGTTTTAAGAGGTAATTTGCAAGTACAAGTATCCATATCCTTTTAGAGCCCTACTCCAAAAGACAAGCAAAGCTCTGTTAATCACATATTTTCAACAGGAATAAATGTATCTGCCAGCAGCTACGCTTTTCACCTGACTGATGTACTATTCACTCGTTCCACAATAGGTTATTTCTGCTTGTTTTGGGGAATGTTTGAAGATATGGGAAGAATCAAGGGACAGTTTTAAAACCATGTCTTAAAACACTTGTAAAAGTGTTGGACTGGTAAAAGACAAAAAATTCACTGGTAAAAGGCAACTCGGGGGAAATTCTGGGGACACAGAACAAACAAGTGTTTATGATACTGATCGTTCATGGATGCAGGCAGTCTTATAACTCGATTAAAGAATCTATTTTGTACTTTGTAGCAATTCTGCAGGTCATGTTCTGAAATTGGTCAGTGACAGATTTTGTCATTTATTTTGTTCAAAATATTTGACTTGAAAGTTTATTTTTCATTGAAGTTATGACCCTGGGTATGAGACTAGCTGTTAGTAGTTTGATATGGAATGTCACCGTAGTTCACCTACTTTATTTATGAAAAACATCTCACATTGGCACTGATATAATTCTACCATCACCAGTATGAGCTGTACTGTCCGATGGAGAAAGGTAAACAACATTGCCAGTGAGTTTACATGCCTTCCAGTTCAATGGTCTGGCAGAATCGCTGCACGACCGTGTAATTCTCCTTACGTTGCAGCAAGAGTAACTCGTTGCTAGTGTTAATATTAATGAACGTTGATTTTATTACGATGAAACTGTGTTCTGTGAAACAGTGGTTCTGGACACCACTCTGTGCAATTGGATGTCTGACTTTTTGAAAGACAGACCTCAGACTGTGAGGACTGACAACAATACATCCTCCTCGGTGAGTCTCAACACTGGGGCACCCCAGGGGTTGGTCTCCTGCCCTCTGCTTTCCTTTTTTCACCCATGACAGTGTTGTTCTGCACAACATCAACTCCATCATCAAGTCTGCTGCTTGTAGGTCAGTAACAACGATCCGTTAGATTACAAGGAGATGGTAAACAACATCTTCCTCAGCATCGAATAAACAAAGGACATGATTGTTTATTAATTAATTTAATTTAGTTAATTTAGGAGGAAATACCTAACATTTAAAATGATCCCAGCTACCCAAGCATCATTTATATAATATGGACAGGACATTTTGCAGCTTCTACCCCCAAGCCATAAGACACACACATTCATATGTAAAATGTACATACTCTGACAGTGCACACACATAGATCACATATGCTGCAGCTACTGGATGTTAAGTATGTCCACTCCCCTACTGAATATGCACAAACCTAAAATAACTTGAAACCCCTTACATTGACTCAGTACTGGTACTCCCTAAATGTTTTTAAAAGAATGCATTACATTGGTAGTCGACACCCGCTGTTTTAAAGAAAGATGTGATAATGAGAGTTGGTGTGAGCTTTTATTATGGAAACAGTAAAGGAATTCTTGATAAAATGCCCCTCAAACTTGATAGTGACCAATGGATCATGTAAATGCTATGGAGTTTTAAAACTTAAAACAGCAAAGCAAAACAAAAAACACTATGTTTCTGTAACCACTGGCCATAGCCATAGCCATATAATTCATGTATCAAACTGGCACACTAAGATGAGTTCAACAGAAAATGTAAAAATATGTACACATACAGCTAGATGACGCCATGCTCTCTCTGCTAAATAATCAACCTTTGGAGGTCAGCTGGCTTGCCATTTTAAACCTTTCTGTGCTATTCTGAATTAGCATTCATACAATTTATAGCATTCTTCTGTTTGTTTATTACATCCATTTAAAGGCGTATTTATAAAATGCCTTGAATTGTTGCAATTTGCTAGCTTGCAGTGCAGTATCCAAACTCCAAAAGTTGAAATCAAATTAGCAGTTAGATAACCTGCATGTTCACCTATAACTTGCATTAAAATGCCTACTAGAGTAAAATGTAAATATAACAATTAAGGGATAACTAAATCTTATAACAGATTTGTTTAGTGCTTATGAAGCCTTTGCAATTTCTTAACAATGCCTTCATTACAGTACTTAAAAAATAATGTTGTAAGTTTCCTTCAGTCATATTATAAACAACTCTTGTTGTTCTTTCTTTTCTTTCTCTACTTCTGGATTGACTTCATGAGCTGCATCGTCAGCATGAAGTCGGGGCTGCTCAATGTCTTTCGAGCGGCATCTGAGCAATGGAGATCAAATATAATTGCCAGCCAATGCTATTTAGAAATTCTAGTCACAAGCCATCACTGAATGTAGTGGATCTCAAATCAGAAATTCTATTAAAATATTTCACGTCCTGTGGGAATATTCTCTTTAATTATCGATCTATATATATATATATATATATATATATATATATATATATATATATATATATATATATATATATAGACTTGTGCAGGTCTACAATTTTATCCACAGCTCTCTGGTCTTGGCCATTGTGGAGAGGATGGAGTCTGTTTGATTGAGTGTGTGGACATTACTGGTTGTTAGGTGATCAAATACTTATGTCATGCGATAAAATGCAAATTAATTATTTAAAATCATAAAATGTTATTTTCTGGATTTTTGTTTTAGATTCCATCTCTCACAGTTGAAGTGTACCTATGATAAAAATTACAGACCTCTATATGCTTTGTAAGTAGGAAAAGCTGCAAAATCAGCAGTGTATCAAATACTTGTTCTCCCCACTGTGTGTGTATATGTATGTGTATATATACATATATATATATATATATATTTTTTGGCATAAATCATGATGTACAGGGGGAATTCAGCCATGTATTACACATTTCTTTTGACATCCGTAATAAAAGAAGAGTGATGGGGAGTACAGTGCGTCACCGATCCTTTGGTAGGTGGATTTATGATTAAACAATGTACTGGTTGAACAAATACTGTACAGGATGAACAAATGCTAACAACGCCAGCTTGGTTTGCTTACATCTAGTTGTATTTGACACATGCAAATCTGGTAATAAAAATGTCAGGAGCTGCCTTCCTGGAATATAATTTGATTGACGTTTGACACCGGCAAATGGGAGTAATATAACGAAATAAGTCAAACTGGGGTCTCTAGGGATATGGATATTACAGTGGATATTAATGGTAACAAAAATAATGTCATTCAAGCTACCAGAATTATTCAGTTGATCTCCAAGGAGTTAATCAAATGTTGATTAATCCATCCACGGAATTAACTATTCTCACTATCTTCACAGGTTTCAGACTACCAGGGTACCCATTTCACCTTCCATGGTTGAGACGGATGATGTCTAAGGTATGTTAATAAACATCAGTCAAGGCTTGAGATGAGGATTAAACATTTCCATTGATTACCAACCGCAAATACGTCACAAATCAGCCAGCGAACTTTGCCTCATCCTCCGTATAAAGCCTCATAGAGAAAAGCAGCACACACTCTCTATGCTGGGAAACTAAGGCTTCCTACAGACTTATTGATTCAGTCACATAACCCAATTTTTCAAAGACTTCTCTCCATGGGGAAGGGAATGAAAAAAAAGTATATTGCCAACATGGAGCCATTTTTCTTTTTAACAGATGAGGAGGGACCATATTTCCATTCCAAATGGGGATGGAGTTATTAGTCTGAGCAGCTGGTATTTTGTCACTGTCATAAGCACAAGGAGAATTAATTGTTGCCACGGCACCCAGCGAGCCACCTTGTGGGGTGTAAATGACATTTTCCTAACCTCAGGACCTTAATCAAAAGCAAGCACACCTACCAAGTGTACTTGAGCAGTGCCAGAAGGCTTACACAGACACCAGTTTCTAGGATCAGCAGGTTTGACTCTTTAAGAGAGGATTAGACAGGGGTTGAGTTTCCAGACAATGCTTTTGCTTGAGACCTTGGGTTTCTGAGCAAGGTTAGATGGTTCAGAAATACTCAGTCATATTAGATATTGTTGGTTGGCAGAGTGAATGGGCAAATGTTGTATTGTAAGGATGTATAAACTCACAAAAAATGTCATTAAAATAAAATGAGGGAAGAAGCAAAAATTCTCAAAAAGTTTCATTATGAACAAAAATGAGAAGCAGCAAAAATAAAGTCATGAAACCAAGTGGAACGTAGCAAACTGATTGCAGTTGCTACAAATAATTAGCCAATGTTGCATTCAGCGACAGTATGTTTTGCTGGTATATCATCAATGCTCTTTGGTTTCCATTAGAATCATCCAGCTTGCCATTCTGTATTGCCGTGCGGAAGTAGTTGCAGAGCTATCGTTGTGGTTTATGGCAAACTAACACCATACATGCTGTTGCTTACAGCTTCGCTTCCTCGTGGACAGTTCGCCCTCGCTCCACACTGGGCATGAACTCGGGTCTTCTGTTTCGCAACACACATGACCACCTTCCTTGACGCGATTCTAACTGTTTGAGCAATAGTCAAGCTACCAACCACATAGCCTTATCTAAGACATTTAGTTGTGGAGTGAGCTTATGGTAAGTTTTAACTCTGTTGAAAATGCGTTGGATTTATTGCACATACCCCACAAATGGTACATTATCCTTAATTGGCTTGCTGGAAGTGATAACATGTGCATTTATTCATTTCTGAACTTTCTCTTTGCCCAGTTTGAGGGATGTTGTGATCATGCAATGTCTTGAAGGCAACGTTTTGCCTGTACTTAATGATGGTGGTCATCACGGGATGGAATGATATATCTTTACATCTTTATTTACCTTTCAATATTATGACCCTGCAGTTATTTTCAGCACCTTATGGACCATGGACTATCTCTGCAGTATGCGACCAAGAAACCATTAGGACATCCTACAGAAATGGGTTATTTAATTTAGTCCTAGCAGAATCATTTCAATTGCCAGGTGACACCAAACTACCACTGTACATAATTTTCATGTTATTGGTATAATTTGAACACAGTTGCAACCAACTTGTTTATAATGAATGATATCTACTGCAATACATTGTTTTATTAAGAATTAAACTGAGAATAGTAACAATCAATACTGAATCGGTAAACTCTTCAAACCTGTAAATGTTTGCTTCCTCTGTCCTTGTTTCCTCAACACCTTACTTCTCTTTGAAAGTGCATTGGAGCCAGTGTGCTTTGACGGGAAGGTGAGGAAGGGAGGAACACGATGAGAATCTCAATTGCATTTCCTTGATTCGTCACGTCCTCTCATCTCTTCTTTTCCTCAGAACCCATTGGATATGAAGGTGAAAAGGGAGTGACCTCTGACCTTCTCATCCAATGTCTTTTGAGATGGAGATGAGAGGATGCAACAAATCAAAGGAAAGGAATTAAGATTCTTCCAAGGACAGAGGAAGCCACATTTGACAGCTATTAACATTTTAAACAGTGGCAGAGTGAGTGATAGAGCTAGTGAGCTACTACAATATCCATGGCTTGTCCAGTAACAACACCTTGCCTTTACCCCTGGTTTAACCTTAAAGCATTGGATGGATGTTTAATTTCATTTCTGGACTCTACCTCATCAAGCTGACATTGCAGTTCTGGTTTTCTGTGGACCTGTTTAGCAAATTCAGATTGTTCAACCGAACACTATGGGTGTACAATGTATAAGTGTTTGGCAAACACAAGGTGTACAGATTGTAGGGAACTCCATTTTGATTTCAGAAGGTGTGGTCACACAAATGTCTGAGGTTGCAAAAGTCAGAATAGATACTGCAATTAATCAACATATTAATCAATGCCCAGCTCTCAACCAATGGTTTCCTAAACTCTTTAAAAGTGGCAGTTTTAAATAGAAAGTCTTGAATTTTTACAAATTGTGACATGGAGTAAAAAGGGAACATTCTCTTAACATATTAGCACTGTGGCACAGCATTTGAAATAGATATTAATGAATCAATTAAATAATGTATAATACATTAATAGATTCATAGAAAATTATCTATATCCACTTTTCTAAAGGACAGGAACTGTTGTCTGAGAAGGACAGATATTCTATCTTTAATCAACCTACATGGAAAAAATGTAAACAAGTTGTTTATTTTGGTTTTAAATGTAAAATAAAAATCTAACTTAACAATTTTGTTTGTGACATTCTGTAGGTTAACTATACCAACCCCTTGTTTGAACATTGACAAAGAAAATGGAATGGTTTTAGAAATGCCTTTTTTAATCATCTGTGATAGGCAGATAGAGATGTTATTGCAGTAGGTAATCAAGGCCAGCTGCAGAGGTTAGCACAGACCTATATGTGCAACCTTCAAAATTGAAATGGGTAACTCGTAGCCTTTGAACACGTTCTATGAGTTCCAGTTATCTGATTCCTAAAACTGACCTTAATTAAAGTAAAATAATATTAATAATCCCCATAAGCTGACTGGGTGGAGTGATCAGGCTTGTTTAGAGAAATGGTTGTCATTTGGAGGGAGAGCTTCTCTCTCTTGTATCCATCTATTCCCTTTACCTGTAGCCTTGAATGGCATGCTAAATAATTGATGTCTCTCCATTCCCATTGTGATAGATTTATGAATAGACAGAGCCAGGGGATGGTTGTATATTTTCCCTGACTTCTCAGTAGCCTTTCCTGGACTTATCTAAGTATCCACACCAAGGTCAAAATAAGCGTATATTTTATCAAGATGGATCGCTTTTATAAAGTGTAGCATTCAGACTTGGATAGCATCCTCTGTGCAAACTGACCACTGGTCTCTTCTATCCCCAGGACGATAATCTCTCAGAGTGCTTGTGTATTTTACTAGGAAATGTGGGAAATCAAGAGCTGATTGATACCGACACATTTTTTTTTTTTACCCAAGTAGAGGTGATGAAGAGATGCACAGGACATAAAAGAAAAAAATTTGTAGCCCAGGTAGCTAATCATTTTTGGAATGTTTTAGGTGAATTCAGTTGATGTGTTTGTGGTAGAGACTAGAGTTTTTTGGTGTATGTATGTCTGTCTGACTCGAGAAAATACGCCAATATAAGCCATGGATGTATTACATCGCAACGGTATAATGCAGCGCATGGTAAGTAATCCTAAAGTACCGATTTTAGGACATACAATCAGCTTTGTGCATGGCTGGCTCTACATATAACTTAGGTCTGTATACAAAAATGATATACTATAGGTCATAAAACCAAATCAAACTGCTGAACTATTCGTATTTAAGACTCATTGTAGGAATAATTTATTTCATATACGGGAGGTAATTTACTAAAAATAAACTGAAAATGTTTACACTGTTAACTACTTCTTTAATGTTACACAGTTGTTATTTGCATATTGATAGGTTAAAGTATTTAAATTTGCATCTTTAAAACAGCTACAATAGTATGCTCTACCATTTTGGTTTCCTCACATTTCCCTTAGCCTAAATCTTTCTAGCTTTAAATTGTTTAGTTCAGTCAGGTGAGAGGCAGAACAAGGAGGTGTGGTGGTGGTAAAGGAACCGGAAAATATCAATTCTATGTTTATTTACTTATTTAATGATTCATCATTATTTATTATAGACATGTATGCCTATGTACTTCATTTTTATACTAGTAGGCCATCATTGGAATGTTAATGGTTAACCAGTGTTTCTATTAGGTGTGAATGCAGAGATAAAAGGTTTTCTTGTTATTGCCATCTAGCTTGCTTCTCGGGATAACACCACTCCTTCAAATGAGATGGACCCAGAACAGATTGGAATGTGTCCCTAATTGATAAGGGGTCTAATGTTCAGGACTAGTTTTGTTATCCTCAGGTCAGTAAACCAACACCCACACCTTTGGTTAGGAGATATAAACCTGAGTGGAGTTTGGGGAAGCTCTCTTGCATTTTCCTGACCTCTACATGCTTCTCTGCTCTTGCAAACACCTCAAATCTCCTGAGTATTTTAATGTTTGATACTTTAATTGTAATACTCAATGTATATTAAATTAATGTGTGACTAATTAATTGACTATACTGAATTAATCTTAAATCTAGTTCCTTTAGTGTTGGTGAAGCTGATGATGTGTGGAGAAAACTAAAGTGCTGACTGAGAAAGTTATCCGTCTCCATCCTGCTGTTTCTTTTTATAAACAGTGATCGAAACCGACACACATTGAACCCTCCAAGCTAAACATATTACATGAAAACAAGTTCATGTGTTCGCTCAGTAAAATGTACTAATTGTTAGGTTCTGTCTTGTTCCGTCCTTGAATGTAGCCTGTTCTGTTTGGGTTTTGTCCTTTGTTTTTGAATGTAGCTTGTTCTTCTGTGTTATTGCTTTTACCTTTGTCTTGTTTGCCCCCTTGTTATGTCCCTATTTAAGTTCCTCCTTACCTAGTGTGTTTTGTCAGTCATTGTTGCATGTTATGGCCATTAGTTTGCGTCAAAAGATCTAAAACATGCAGGGCACGGGAGTGCCCAGGAGCAGGGTTGAGAAACACTGACATAGAGGGAAGGGATTGGACTTAACTGGAGACATCCCACACAAAACCCATTTATGCTTGTCATTTCGCACCAGGCAGAATGTATTATATTCATCCAGATGCTGATCACATGTTATAAAGAATGCATAATGGCCTGATATATTAATTTTTTTCCTGCTAAGGGCAAATATTTGTTTATTTGATGCAAAGGACTGTAAAACGTTGTTAGCTCATTAACTCCATTAAGCCCATTTTCATCAATAAAGAAAGGGGAAAAATAAGTCATGTTGACACTTGACACTACTTAGTGCTCTCCTCTTCATTTCAATCTATATACAGTGGGGCAAAAAAGTATTTAGTTAGCCACCAATAGTGCAAGTTCTCCCACTTAAAAAGATGAGAGAGGCCTGTAATTTTCATCACAGGCACACTTCAACTATGAGAGACAAAATGAGAAATAAATCCAGAGAATCACATTGTAGGATTTTTTATGAATTTATTGGTAAATTATGGTGGAAAATAAGTATTTGGTCTATAACAAAAGTTCATCTCAATACTTTGTTATATACCCTTTGTTGGCAATGACAAACGTTTTCTGTAAGTCTTCCCAAGGTTTTCACACACTGTTGCTGGTATTTTGGCCCGTTCCTCCATGCAGATCTCCTCTAGAGCAGTGATGTTTTGGGGCTGTTGCTGGGCATCATGGACTTTCAACTCCCTCCAAAGATTTTCTATGGGCTTGAGATCTGGTGACTGGCTAGGCCACTTCAGAACCTTGAAATGCTTCTTATGAAGCCACTCCTTCGTTGCCCGGGTGATGTGTTTGGGATCATTGTCATGCTGAAAGACCCAGTCACATTTAATCTTCAATGCCCTTGCTGATGGAAGGAGGTTTTCACTCAAAATCTCACAATACATGGCCCCATTCATTCTTTCCTCTACACGGATCAGTAGTCCTAGTCCCTTTGCAGAAAAACAGCCCCAAAGCACGATGTTTCCACCCCCATGCTTCATAGTAGGTATGGTGTTCTTTGGATGCAGCTCAGCATTCTTTCTCCTATAAACACGACGAGTTGTGTTTTTACCAAAAAGTTCTATTTTGGTTTCATCTGACCATATGACATTCTCCCAATCCTCTTCTGGATCATCCAAATGCTCTCTAGCAAACCTTAGACGGGCCTGGACATGTACTGGCTTAAGCAGGGGGACACGTCTGGCACTGCAGGATTTGAGTCCCTGGCGGCGTAGTGTGTTACTGATGGTAGCATTTGTTACTTTGGTCCCAGCTCTCTGCAGGACATTCACTAAGTCCCCCCGTGTGGTTCTGGTATTTTTGCTCACCGTTCTTGTGATCATTTTGACCCCACTGGGTGAGATCTTGCATGGAGCCCCGAATTGAGGGATATTATCAATGGTCTTGTATGTCTTCCATTTCCTTATAATTGCTCCCACAGTTGATTTCTTCACACCAAGCTGCTTACCTATTGCAGATTCAGTCTTCCCAGCCTGGTACAGGTCTACAATTTTGTTTCTGGTGTCCTTTGACAGCTCCTTGGTTGTGGTTGTGGACAGGTGTCTTTTATACTGATAACAAGTTCAAACAGGTGCCATTAATACATGTAACTAGTGGAGGACAGAGGATCCTCTTAAAGAAGAAGTTACAGGTCTGTGAGAGCCGCAAATCTTGCTTGTTTGTAGGTGACCAAATACTTATTTTAGCAAGGAATTTACCAATAAATTCATAAAAAATCCTACAGTGTGATTCTCTGGATTTTTTTCTCATTTTGTCTCTCATAGTTGAATTGTACCTATGATGAAAATTACAGGCCTCTCTAATTTTTTTAAGTGGGAGAACTTGCACTATTTGTGGCTGACTAAATACTTTTTTGCCCCACTGTATTTCTAGTTTTACTATCTGCCATCTGCACAAGTCAAGTTCATTGTCTGCACGACAATAAAATACTTATTTTGAAAACCATTACAATAAGAGAGTGCATACAATATACTTCTCTCAACATCTCGGGTCAGATTATGGCTTGGGAAACACAGGATCTATAGGAAATGTGTCATATTGCAGACAAAGATCATGTAAGGTTTTGCAATTACATTTAACCAAACTCATCCGAAGGTAACGGGAGCTCACATGATGAGCACACATGGTACTTTGAGGATTAACTGCCTTGCTCTAGGACAGACTAACACATTTCTACTTGCCACAGTATGTGAGCAGTATAGCTTATGTTGGCTGTACTGAAAGACCAATTTGTCAGACGGGCTGTTTGGAAGATATTTGGCAAAATTACAGCACACCCACTTATCCAATGTTCTTTACAAAATGACAGGGACTTATACATATTCCCTCCTGCTATCTTCTGGAACATCTGCCAGGCCTTACACATGGACTGAGCTGGCGGCTGACAGTCAACCCCCAGAAGGAGAAAGAGAATAAAGGCGTAGGCTTCAGCATCGAACTATTCTAAGAACCCTTATAACCTGAGTTCCAGATCTTGTGAAATGTATTTTAGTCTGTAAAATTTACTTTCACTGTTGGTAAATGTACTTTATTAATTATGCATAGAATGTACTGTACTGTATGTGCAGGTGAACATTTGCAGACAGACCATAGGAATGCACGGTCGAGGGAAAAAAAGTCATTGCGATGCAATATATTGCATGGTCAATGCATAATGTAGTATTAGTGTGGCGCTGTATTGCCTAACCAAGAACCTTAATACATAGTGCCCTCTATGAAAGGCAATATTAACATTACGAAGCTTTGCATTCACGTTTGCTCCAACTGTTATCTGCACTTGACCACCCACAGGGTTCACACAGGGTCCGAACTGCATGTACACCATAAATGCAAGAACACTGGGATGGCAATCTATTAAAAACAACTTTGCACCCCTGGGACAGAAGAGTGAAGTAAATGGGAAAATACCATTGTCTCTCCCTCTCTCCCCATCTCACATTCTTTCTTTCTCTGTCTCTCACTGTCTTCAGTGAGTTATTTCTAAATATGAATAAATAAATGCTAGTCTGCTCACCGCTCTGAGGGTTTGCCCCACAAAGGTGCAATATAAACAGTGTAATATTGTGATGACCATCAAAAACTGAAGAAAATGAAAATGTTTAGCTAAAATTATTAAATTAAACTCCTTCTCCCACAACTCACCACTTATTATTTTTGACAATTACATTTTTTTATTTAACAAAAGTAACATCTCTGTAACAGTCCCCAGACTTAGGTTCTTCAAACTACGGTTAGTTGTATTCTTTAGACATGTTTTGCAAAGTTTGTGGCTGCTTGATTGTCGCAGGTCGACTGTCTGTTTTTCTGATGTGTTGAGGAATGTGTTAGCTTAAAGCCGGACTTCAGACTTGGACGTCAGTTGGGACAGAGCACAGTCACACTCAACCTTACCAACACTGTCCGGAAATAGCTCCAATCTAGCTCGTCATACTGCTTCATTCCTTAAATTTCTTTAAACAGCACATCTATCATATTAGGTGTGCCCTACTTGGGCCCCAAAGAAAACGATTTACGAAAAGTGCTCCATAAACTAGCACTAAAGGTAATTTGATCAGTCACACCCTGCTTAAACAACTCACCTTTGGACAATTCACAAAATTTGACATCTTGTATCTCGGAGTTGAAAATATACCCACCAATTTGCACCTCTTCCACTCCTGTGCTAACATATCCTGGTGTAGTTGATGAATTTCAGCTAAATGGCACATTGGTTTCTTTGGGGAGGAATCTTTATCGTATTGTCCTTGTCAAACTGTATTCTCTTGCCGACATTGTTTCAAACCCAATGTTAATCAGTGTTCAATCTGCTATGTTTTGTAAGGTACATTTAAGTTTACTCAGGCTACAGTACAGTAGTCTGAATGACCAACTCCGGGTCTGCAAAGTTTAAATACACCGGTCACCTATCGCATCGTAAAACACAAAATGGTACCACCCACTGTTTAAAGACCATATGTTGCGCACATATAGCACTTATCGTAACATCAATTGTCTGGTAATTTAACATTCCTGAACCCTGGCGTCCTATTGTTAATCATGAAACGAATCATTACTTATCATAACATCGAATGACTGGGGAATTTAACATTCCCGAACCCTGGTGCCCTATTTTCTAACAACAAACTCATTACTTATCGTAAGATCGAATGTCAGGGGATATAAGCCAGACCCCTGGAGCCCCGTTGTTAAACATCAAAGCAACCTGAATTACAAGCCACACACACCCTATACCATATTTTATCCCCTGAACACACGTATGTCCTACTGGAAGTTACACCCCCTAATGTCATACAGGCAGTACAACCCCTTGCATGTCACACTGGAAGTCCCACCCCGAGCATATGTCACACCAGAAGTCCCACCTGCCAACTGGACATCCGGCCACCAAACTGGAAGTCCTGCCCACCTGTCAGTCAATCCTCAAATAATAGACCCTGTATTAAATACTGCTACTAGAACTTGACTCGGAAATTTGCATCGAGGTTCAATGAAGCAAACTTTCCATCAGCCAGCACTGTATATGTGCATTACAACTTGCATCGCCTAAACATTGTGCTTTCCAGTGCGGTACTGTGTCTACCTTTTGATATTTTAAATAGTTTGCTTTGAGAAACAGCTACGTCCAGACAACCCAACATGGGCGATGGAAAGGTCAAATGATGTCTGGTGGTTTTTCAAGTCAGCAACAGTGAATAAAGTTTTGAGCTTTGGTCTGATACTAGAAGCATTGCCTGAATTCTCAGAAGGCACTTACCAAAAATAAACTTGAGGTTAACTCTTCTGTAACTACAAACAAACAAGAAAGGGAGCCTAGCAAGCCCATTATGGCCAGCCCATGATTAAAAGGGGTGAATGTTGTTGCCCCCATTCGATTCAAACCTGGGTCTCCTATGTAAGAGTTTTTGTCTTTAACCGCTACGCCACAAAGCTAGACGTGCTGAGTTTTGCGATAGATTTTTTTCATGCATTAACATTACAACACATTCGAATATTTCGCTAAACTCAGTGAAGCATTGTGTTTAGCTGACTGTTTCTTATTAAGTTTACTTACACCACAAATAGCATCTAGGTACTGTATGGCTCTTGCCACAGGCTGTTTTAACAGCTTATTAGCCAGTAAAAGTATAACTAATATCTACTAACTTACTACATGGAATAGTCCTAAGAATTGAGCATTTGCTAGTGAGACTGCCAAAACTATTCAATACATAGCACAACAATGGTTGTTTTTCTTTCATTCGTGAATGACATTGACAGAATAACTATCAATATAGGTAACAATAACTGACTTTTTAGTCAAGTGAAAAGACGAGAGAATCATGGAAACCCTTCCTCTTTTACTGGGCAAGGGGATGTGACCGACTGTTTCCTAAAAAGCATGCATGGATGTGTACTTGAAAATCCACCAGAAATAGTGGAAATATAACTGTGAACAACTTTATTTTAGGCTCAATATAACGTAGCTTCTGAAGGTTGTGCTAACAAAGTTTGTGTCTTGAACAAATCCTAATGCATAATTTGCTTTGATTGTGGCAAGGCTCAAACACCAGTCCCTTGCATGAGTCCCCCTCTCTAACCACTACGATATTTAACAAGTCAGTCAGTCACTCACTGAAACACAAAATATGTTGTTTCTTCTTCTCATATTCAACAAGTTATTTGTAACTAGGGATATTGCCACCAAGGGCCTGCAGTCTGCCTGTTTATTGATTATAGACTCCATTGATCTCATCAAAGGGGAGTTTAAGGAGAGTTTCAGACAATTTAGCAGTGGCACAAACTAGGATTTTGACAAAGTAATAAAATAACAGAAGATAGTTTTTTACAAATTATCATTTAAGCATGGGATGTAACTGGCTCCAGAAACAGATCATTGCCAGCTAGGCTAAGTAGTGCTTGAGTCAAATTAACAGAAGGTAAAATATTCACAGCAAAGAATAATTCAGAACTTCTGGCATTATGGAATGAAATCCTCAATAGGCAGATGATGAAACTCAACACAGAAGGACACATATCGGCTTATGCAAGCTGCTGCTGCCTGCATGCCAAACACCAAGAACTTTGGTTATACAGCACCCATTCATCCATCCAGAGTCCTCATGACTGTAGCTAAAATAAGCTGCGGTGTGGAAAGACTGTTTTCTACTGTAAATCGAACACAATCTCAGAACTGGGCTGAGATACTCACAGGCCTCCTAAATTTACCATTTGAAAAAGAGCCGGCCAACTCTTTAGTCTACAATTACATTAACTCTGAATTCAACACAGAGCCCGGACGTCTCCTGCTGGGAAAGGATGGCAATCCATATATATTTCATTACAGGCAAGTCCTTGGGAATAGTCGTTGGGTTTTGCAGACTGATGTCTGGCTTTATGTGATATTCATATATTTGAATGCATGCCTTGGCATTTTGATACCATGGGTCACTGTGCCATCTAGTTACAGTATGACCAATGTGGGGCCCACCTTGTCTTGTTTCTAAATAACAGGCCTGAGGTTTACCCGCTGAAGAACATGAGCACATCTACTGTAGTTTGATCTATTCACTGTGAGCATTTGACTTACATTATTGATAGCACGTTAGGCCTATTTCTTTGTGCTAGGTGACTCGGACGATGTCCTCATTCCTAAAAGAGACTGGATCTCCGACTGTTGCTAAAGGGGCTTTGCTAAGATGCAAGCTTGATTAAGCAATAAAAAGAAAAAACTTTAATTGCTATTGCCAGACGTTAGTGGTGTAATGTATTGTGGTCAAAGTCTTTGTATTATGTTGCATTCAGAAAATCATAGTAAGAGCAACCGTGACAGACGGTCGTCATTTTAGTAGAAAGACCATTTAGCATTCAGTGTCACAAAAATGTTTAGGGCTCAAATGGCATTGAGTGAAATGGCTGGGAGCTTACAAATAAGTGTCTTGAATTGTTGATAAGAAAAAAGCATGCTAACATAAAAGCATATATTATTCCCTTTTTAACATCACACTTTGAATAATAACTTCTAACTCATTGTGTTTCATTTCATAAGTTTTAGTTGAGAGAATTCTAATGACAACAAACAGGCAACAGTATTGACAGTTAAGTTTCATTAAGACGAGCTAGCCAGAAGGCTATCATTACCCCAGTTGCACAAAATTATGAGTATGACCTAAATAAACAAATGTAGTGACTTCTTTGTGTGTGAAGAAAGTAATTTTAGTTTTTAAAATGTTGCCATGTCTAGAGATGACAAACCTAACGTTACTTTTTTCCAAAAGCGTTCAGGTGTATTCACACAATCGGGGTCGGGAACTTTCCCTCTTCCCAGTTGCTCATGAACGCACCTTCTAAAACAGAGGTTTGATTCAGCTGAGCGTTAAGTCAGCTATTTTTGATGATAACTAGCTAGCTTGCTTACCTGTATGTAGTCCGTTCTTATGGTTGTTATCAGTTGCGTTCTACAAACAAACTTAAAAACAAACCGACTGCTGACCAGAAGATTTTGACAGTAGCACGGGCACAACGGTCAAGGTGGCCGTAGGGCAGACAAAGAGTTTCCGAGCATCACGGCCAGATTAAAGGGCAATGACTGCCGTGGCCCTGGTGAAATTACTACGCTGATTGTGACCATATACTATTTTTAACTACTCTGGAATAGGACATTGCGGTAATGACATTAGCAAACAATATTTAATTTGCAGCATTTGATTGTCTATATCAATATAGCCTGCCTGTACATATTACAATCATAACCTCTAATCCTGGCTACATGCCTCGCTAAAATATTCATTGAATTAAGAGAAAGTCAAAACATTCTTTATAAAAACAGTTGCCATTGGACTTTTGCTTTGAGTGAACCATATTTTTTTATTACAAAGGGTTCTGATTGCATTCCAAGTTTTTGGGAGACTTAGAAAGACTTAGGGAGACTTACATAATTTTGTATTCTGCATGGCTGATCTGCTAAGATAGTAATTCAACACGGCCAGGAGTTTCATGTACCTGAGGATAGATGGAAAACACAAATAAACACTTACATCCACTTGTATAGCCTACATGGGGATATAATTTTGTAATGAAAGGAATAATGTTTTCACAATTAAATTCCGTCTAGGTTACAAGAAAACACCTCTTAATCATACATTAACAAACGTGGGTCGGACAATATTTTGTTTAGACTGTTTTAATACGATCCCTGGCAACATTCTAGGCAATTCGGCCATTTTAAATTACACAAGTAATTAGTATGTAAACCTTTTTTCAATTTGATGACGCCGGACTGAACATAGATCCATTTGAACTTTAACTAACATATTATGAATAAAGGTACAACACTGGAAGTCAGTGATGCTGTTTTGCTATTGCTAGTTTTCCAATTATAATAATAATAATTATTCATTTTCACATTATAGACTGTTGATCCCCCTAATTAAATATATTCAGATTTAAAAAAATCTCACTCCCTTTTCCTGTGCTATCACCCAATGGAAAAAATACAAAAAGGCCTCCTAAGAGCAAAATAAGTGACAACATCCTCCCCAATTTTATACTAGTCAGCCAGACTAAATAATATCAGTCAGTCCCTTAGAAGCCTCTGGAAAGCACAAACAGATAGTGCTATCATCTTTACCACAGAAGAGAAGACCAGGATCAAATATAGATCCCTCTTTAGATAGGCCAAGAAAAAATAGTTTGTAGCCAGGCTGGAAATGTAAAACATTGGGGATGACACACATTTTCTGCAAAGAAAGGTATTAACCTGTTCACAAATGACAAGTTACACAAAACTTGTAATTTGGCGACTGGCTAGTGACTTTGTCAATCCAGATTAAACAGTAGAGGTGGCATAAAGTGGGTATTGTAAGATTCCCATTAAAATTGAGAGCTCAGATGTTAATTTGTCTAGTGGAAGGAAAACATTTCTAGTTAAAATAATGTTAACAATTTTTTTTAATAAAAAGTCACAAAAAGCAGCCACTGGACTAGGCTCTTTTTTCCAGTACGGACTCTTGCCACTAACTAAATCATTGATTCGAATGCACACACTACTATGTTGTGAGGTAGCTTCATCTAGCTCTTTTAAATGTACGCAGTATATATATATATATACACACACATAACACATAACATCCTTAAATGAATGGGGTCAGCAGATGTCACACTTGCTAAAAAGACAGCTTACTGCAGTTTAACTGCAGACCAACTCATAGTGCAGTGCAAGTTCATTCCAAATACTGCATCTAAAATTGAACAATTCACATTACTTTACATGCAGACATTTTTTCCGTTTAACTTTCGTTACACCCAGTAGCCTCCTAGGCCAGACCATGCTGGGCTGGACCAGGGAAACCTATGAAAAACAAGCCTGTTTAAAAGGAGTGACATACCAGTATATTTCTTATAAACAGTGCATTCGGAAAGTAATTTGAAAGATTTGTTAAATGTTTCCACATTTTGTTATATTACATCTTTATTCTAAAATGTGTTAAAATATGTTCACTCAACAATCTGCACATAACAATCCAAAATATCAAAGCAAACACTAGTTTTTAAAAAGTTTAGGATTTACAATTTTTTTAAAGGACAGAAAAGTCACATTTACATAAGTATTCAGACCTTTGGTAGGACACTCAAAATTGAGCTCAGGTGCAACCTATTTCGATGCCAGCAACAGACTCCACTAAGCAAACAGAATGCTGACCTCCACTCCCATGGTAAGGCTAGAGGAGTCAAGCTCCAGTCTGCCAGGATGAAAGTATAGCACCAATCCAGCTAAGATTGTCTGTCACTCGTCAGCAGTCCAGACACTTATTGGGCAAATCCCCAAACGAGAGGCAGTTATCTACAAACTATCTTAGTGCGACAGGCAGAACTCTGTTTTCAGCCAGCGATTGAGTTGTCTGCGTCTGCTGTAGATCTCATCACTACTCCTAACTGGGAGGGGGCCAGAGACAACCGACAGTTGTGTGAGTCTGCTGTAGATCTCATCACTACTCCTAACTGGGAGGAGGCCATGGACAACTGACAGTGCAACCCAAGAGGGGGTCAGACAGTTGACTGAACATCTCAGAGCAAAAACCAAGCCATGAGGCTTAGAGAGTTTAAAGACAGTATGGGAGACAGATCTGGGGAACAATACTGGAAAATATATTTGCATCATTGAAGGTCCCCAAGAAAACAGTTGCCTCCATCATTGCTGTGAAGTGTATATGTTATATTATAATTACGGGTGCCTTGAGGAAATTGGTAACCGGAATTTGATTTTTACAATAAAGCATCGAATTTGCTGGGTGTCAGGCCAGTCAAATATAGATCAGAAACATTTTATCATGCTTTTCTCTCTTTTAAGATGTTTCACTTTGGAGAATTTCTGTTCACATTTTTTCTTTGTTTGCCATGTGACTTGATACTTGGCATTATGGCACATACACAGAGCACGTACTTGATTTTATCGCAAAAATGTATAGGCTACATCACGTCATTTGGGCAGCAGCCACAGAGGTTAAACAATTACGCAGCAGAGAAAGATCATTCTCAGACACTCCTGCCCAAGTGTGCTGTGCACATAATGAAATGTGCTGTGCGCAAGGTCAGGAGCAGTGACGTTTATGGATGAACAAAACTGGGGGTGCACAAATTCTATGTTTGGGAGCAAGGCCAGGCTTTGCGAAGCCTCGATAGTGTGCTTCTCGTTTGTCTTACACAGCGTTAGACGCACTTTGGTCTCAGCTCTGCAATGTTGCACCCTGGCTTACACAACCTTCGTAGCCTATCCTGTCAGGAAGAGGACGCACGCAGGAGGGCATTTGTGAAAAGAGCATACATCTCGCAAAACAGATTTGAATGTTTCTTCCATGTTTTCGCCTTTTTCTGTAGTGTTGCAAAAGGGGACATGAAACAACTTTACACAAGGTGTTTTGATCCATTATGAAAACAGGACTGAGCACAACACTACAAGCCTATCATGTCTCTGACAAGCATGTCGGGGAAGGGTTGTTGAAATGCAACATCCAATAGAAATCATAACCCTGGGACAACGCTCTCCATCCCAAAAAAGTTTGCATTACACATGTTTCCAGAAATCCCAGGAAGTTGTACACTTACGTTTTCCAATCCTGCATCCAAAACATCACACGTGGCTACAGTAACTACACATTCGACACCACAAATCAGCCATTTTGTTTATTTAGGGCACCCATAGGAGCTACAGTAATTCCTTCATATAGATGCATGACGTTCTGTTATTAACTGCAAGAAGATTAAACACATATCCATGCAGCTGAATTCAACACTTCATCTGACTTGTAAGACGGTGATATGTCCCCGTGTGATGCGTGTCTCTACCGTGCTCTTATTTCTCCTGACATCACGGGCGGAAACTCGGGACGGCAGCCTAGTGCTGTCCCTCCGTCTCATTCACTCTTGATCATGCCACATCAAAGCCTCCCAGAAGACCAAGCGTAGGTTTGCCCAGGCGGGGAAACTCTTGTGGAGGACACTCTCAAAGCATTGCCTTCATTCGTGTCTAATGTGCTGAGACAAAAGACAGGCATGTCTATTGACCGGGGGAGGAGTCTTACAGAAAGTCAACAGTGCTGCTGAGAAAATTATCTGCGGTAATATTGGGTCATCTGAACTCATTCAGCTCATCAGCACTATTTCTGTTGTCACTGTCACTTGGTGTGCCAGTCAGGTCGACCTGTTTGCTTTGAGGTGTTAACGCTGCGAACCTAGAGAGGGAGATTAATCCCTCCAGGTTCCATTGCAAACATATGGATTCGGCATTGTTTGTGCAATAAACACACACTTATAATGTTATGACTGTGTGTCTGGGTGTGTGTTAGTGTGTTAGTGTTCAGGCAGCGGTGTGAACACACTGAACCCTTTCCAGAACTGTAAGGAACTGAAAATCAATTATGTTTTTTTTAAGCATTACTAGGAGACAAAGTCTGGCTTAGTAATTTCAATTAAACTGTGGCTTATTGAACTATAACTGAATTATATTAGCTTTATCTTAATTACTTCCCAATGTCCGCTTTAACCTTGGAGGCCATTGCAGTCTCTGGGCACTTGAGTGTTGAGGGTTGGTTTGCAACAGATTCGTTTGAAAATCTGTCTGCTTTTGAGCAGAAAGGTCATTTTCTCTTTGTCACCCTCTGGCTCTTCCTCTCTCTTACACGCACACAAACAAATGACAACGTATCACAGAACATGCCCACAAGGATCAGTTGAGATTTTGTGGCTCATTTCAATGCTGTCATTCAAGGCACATGTAGAGAGTTTTACATGTCTTACTCTGCCATTGTGAGATTGTGTGGAAGTAAAATCGGTTACAGTTGAGGAAAAAATTTGCTTTAGGATACAAACTGTTTATTGATCTGTGTACAGCAGAATGCTGGTGTGCAGCACAGAGTGGCCTTAATCCTGTAATCTCTTGCAATATCATGCCTTCCAATAAATCCTATCACTCATCGGTTGTTCAGGGACATTGTACAAGAATGATTTTAATAACATATGGCATGCAAACATTTCTATTAACTTATTTTCCTATTTAATTGTTAAATCTATAGCAACTAATTTGTGTTCCATGCAAGCAAGAACACCAAGACTAAACATAACTGAGAAGGATGTGAAAGAGAAAGACTCATGGGGTACCTGGAGACAGGAGAGCAAGACCAACATCTCACCTACATTAATTAAGACCATATCAATCTTAAACCAGTGTAAACTGGTCATGGTTAAACTTTGCATCCGTGATTTATTTCAAAGGATGGAGATGACGGATGAGATGGAAAGTAGTAAAAATATATATATTTCACTAATATTTTAAAAGTAACATCATATAGCTGTCGTGTCTTTCATGCAACTGGGCAAAACAGAAAAATTTAAGGATCAACTTCAAGGGTGGGATATACGAACTGTAGAAGTCTACATACACTAACTGAATATGCAGCTTTTTTTTATGTTAAGGCTGAAAACAAATCACGGCACAATTATTTTCACCTTATTTATGATTTCTTTACCAACAGAACTATTGTTTATTTTTTATGGTCAATGGTTTAATTCCAAATTACTTTGGAAGCACCTTTTAATTAGATCATAGCATTAAGTCTGTTTATATCTACTGTAAGTATATGATCAAAATGAATTACTGTGCTTTCATAGTATACAGCCTCAAATGTTTGCTCTGCCTCTTCCATTTATGAACAATCACTTTAATTATACTTTGGAGGGTATCATGCAATTTTCAGTTTATTTACAATCTCTATAATTTTAACACTTAATCTGAATTTAATTCTCACCATATAATTTGTTCCTGATAATATTGCCAGTATTGTGATTAACCTGGTTATACATTTCTATAATTGATCTAAAATCTCTTTGGGTCTGTCACTTTAGAAGGTGGTATCCTTTTAACACTTATACAAACAATTGTTAGATTAGTTTGCATTATATTGGCAGTGGTAAGTTGGTCTTAACAATATACATGTTAAGAAAGCAGCACATAATCAAAGGTTTTCATGAAATAGACAAAAATTGCTTATTAGAAATGTCTGACATGCACATGAAAGAGGACTTTTCCTCAGGCATTAGAATAAATGCATATGATTGGTTGATTCAACTTGAATTTTAACCAAAAAAAGCTTGCATTGTAAATGTTCCGGCAACAACATTTGACCCCATTTTGTTTTACTAACTAACCTAACCCTTACCCTGTCTCCAACCTTTACCATTTTCGAACACTAAAATGAACCTTATCCAACGTGTATAATATTAATTTCTTCATTCAGGGCATGTCTGAATAGAAATCCTGTCCACAAATGTCTTTTAACATCAGACAAAATTGGGTCATGTACAAAAAAATCTTCAGTGAAGGTCTGATTTTTTTTTTCCTGAGAAACAAAAAAGACTTTAATGTCTAAATATTATAAAAGACAATTTGTGTTTTTTCAAAAACCTATGACATTGTGTTGGATAACATGCTCATATGGTTACAATATCACACCAGTTATCACCATACTGAACACCTCCATATCACCATATGGACACGTTCATCTTTGCTTACATATTTGCCCACAATTGGTTCATTTACAGCAAAACCTTTTTGAGTGAACCTAATTCGCTAAAGCTTTTAAGCACATAACTTTCACAGAAGCAACCCTGATTTCATGGCCAAATGATTAATTTGTCAAATTACATTTCTGAGATCCCAAATGATCAGTTTGTAAAAATACATTTCTGAGTTTCTTTTCAACCCATAGTAATTATTAGTTAAACAGAAACAAGCATACAGTACAGGCACTCAGATGATATCATTTCTACACTTGACATGTTTCACACTGCCTAAAGTGCAGTGCATTCAAGTTCATGATACAAGTCCTCAGACATGGTGGTGTGTGTATCGATTTCTTCACGTTCTTCAGATAATATTTACAAGATGTACGAGATATCCTGGTCCATTTTAATAAAACTATGATCATTGTCACACTGTCAACCTATATGATATAGTATAACGTAGCTGCAGTCTTGCTCTACACAGAAGCCACACACCAAGACTGCAAAGCCTTTGCATGAGTTGTCTTTCATCCCGTCCTCAGGGATCAGCCTCCAGGCAAAAGGAGATACCCAAGGTCGTCTGACTGGGAAGCCTGGATAATGGCCAGAGCAGGTGTGTTAAACAGATTATCCCCCCGGGATCCACAGCTTGTCTACACAATTCATGAACTTGCCTTATCACATAGACTCCTAGTACCCCTGTAAAACGTCCACAGAAATAAATCTGCCGGCGGTGTTTGTTGGTGGAGAAAAAAGGTGAATAATGAAATTGGCAGCGATCAAAACCACGCCGTGATAAATCAAATTAAAAGACAATCAAAGCAGAAATCTAATCAAATTTTATTTGTCACATGCTTTGTAAACAACAGGTGCAGACTGACAGGGAAATGCAGAATTAAGACATGAAAGAGGAATACAATCTAAAAAGACAATAGTAACACAATGAATATATAAACCGTGGTACAAATAACAATGACAAGAAATCCATATATAATGACAGGAATAACAATATTGTGGCTGTTTACATGGAGTATCACTACGGTCTCCAAGTGAGCGGGGACAAGGTCAATTAGGTTTATGTCCAAAAAGTGACCTCAACGTTAGGAAAACAGATTACAGGAACCGCAGCAACATACCCACATGTACTCATCATGTATGTGAGTTTGATCCAGGTCTGTGTACTTGTGGGGAAAAGATTTCCCCAAAGATAGTAAAACTTGTGGACCATTCCACACCAGGAAGAACACGATCTTATGGTGCTATTCATCATACACACACACACACAGACTCACACATACACACACATACAGACACACATGCACACAGCTCAGAAAAAAAATAAGAGACTACAGTTTTCATTCCTTTCCAAAAAAGTTGAAAAGGAAAGTTTTGTGTGTGGAACAGAAGCGTTCAATTTGCAGTGGTCTATTAATTTTAACCCTTCTGTTCCTCACTCAAATCTTTCCTTTTTGACTATTTTGGAAAAGAAAGAATAAGATGCTCTGGAAAAAATTTATTCTGAGCCAGAAATATTAAGAGACCACCGTCTTGTCACTCCAAATGACGATGTCCCAGAAGCATGGTGTTGTAGTGCATATTGTAACCAGGCTTTTGAGTGGCATTAGTGCAGTAAAGGCTTATTTCTAGACACTCAACCATGCAACTCATTTTTCCTATTCTGCTCCTGGAAACAACCACACCTATTACCACAGCAGTGGTTTTTATACTTTACCTTACCCAAATCTAATTTAACCAGGAAATCACCTAATTAGTACCTCTGTAAGTAAAATGAGGTGTGTCTGTGTTGGAACTGAATAGACACTGGAGTGGAATGGCTGCCATACTAGTAGAGATGCTGATTTAAGATAAATTTGAAGTGATCTTTTTTTTTTTTCCAGAGCTGTATATCAGTGGTTCTTAACCCTCTCCTTGGGACCCCCCAGTCATTCCATCTCTTAGATGTATCTCAGAGCTAGCACACCTGAATCAACATTTTATTTAATTAACAAGCCGTAACCTGTTGAATCAGGTGCGCTAGTTCCGGGCTAGAACTTAACTGTGAAATGAATGGGGGTCCCCAGGAAAGGCTTAAGAACCACTGCTGTATATCTTGCCGTAAATTGCAAAACAACAAACTGACTGAGCAAAACATGAAAATCATGCACAGTTCAAGGCCATTACTGTGTAATTTACAGTAAAATCGATGGTCACATTTCCTCTAAAACCAAGTCTGTATGTATCTAGACATGGTATTTTATTGAACCAAAGGTTTGCAAGGTGTAACTACTGTACCAAAGGTTTGCAAGGAGTAACTACTGTACCAAAGGTTTGCAAGGGGTAGCTACTGTACCAAAGGTTTGCAAGGGGTAACTACTGTACCAAAGGTTTGCAAGGGGTAGCTACTGTACCAAAGGTTTGCAAGGGGTAACTACTGTACCAAAGGTTTGCAAGGTGCAATTCAGGTTTTACCAGCCTGAACTGAATGAAGGAAGTTTTAGTTTATTCTGAACATATTTCCGTAACTTAAGTCTGTAGCTTCCCTCAGCCATTCCATTAATTAGCTACAGCTCAGATGCAAACCAGCACACTTTGCTGCTTCCAGTTTGATTTCTAAGCACATTCCAATAAATAAAAAAGCGTGGGGGATAATTTTTCAATCCTCTACATTGACTGTCAGTACAAGGCAACGTTTGGTTAATGCCAGATTCAGGACAATGCGTCTGACATGGCTCAGGGGGGCTTTTGGACCTCTGTTTTCCCACAACAATTCATCAGAGTGGCGATCCAAGTATAAGTCACCAGTGCTGATTGCCAACTCACATTGCTGCTCAATCATTTTAGCTGATTATAATGTCCTCCAGGGTGTACACTCAATCAGCTGCCAGTTTGGCAGGAAGTCCTACTTGTCTTTTTCTTCTCTAAACAAGCTTTATGACACCAATATGAGTCAATTAGCTTGATTGGACATGGCTCACCTCACCTGTGTTTCTTTTTCTGTCCCACATTAATTAATTGATCGACAAACATCTGGACTTTGATAGACTGATTTATCATAGTAGGACACGGGCCTTTGACGCAGCTGAATGGAGAATATTTGGCAGATGAGACGATGTTCTTTTGGACAGCTGTCAGAATGAGCTCACTGCTCTGTTATAGGCTCTTTCTGCGGTTTTAGATGAGGACAAGGATGAAGAGGTCATACAAAGTTGCTAAGTGAGGAATCTCAAAGCAGGTTATGGCAGATGAATTAAGGACAGTGATGAATAAAAAACAACAATATGTCCATTGCTAAATATAATAACAATCATTTAAAAAATGTATGGATTATATCGGCAAAGGAGAAGTGCTCACTAACACAGATTTAGACAGATTTGTGAACAATATTTGAGAGAAATAGGCAATTTGTGTACATCGAGAAAGTCTTAGATCTTTGAGTTCGGCTCATGATAAATGGGTGCAAAAACAAAAGGGTTGTGTTTATAATTTTGTTCAGTGTTTCAACCTAAGGCTCATGTATACACCAATCAGCCTTACCATTAAGGCCACTGACAGGTGAAGTGAATAACACTAATATTCTCATTATTATGGTACCTGTCAGTGTGTGGGATGTATTAGGCAGTGAACATTCTGTTCTCAAAGCAGGAAAAATGGGCAAGCATAAGGATCTGTGTGACTTTGACCAGGGGATAAATTGTTATGGCTAAACGACTGAGTCAGAGTGAGATCTTCAAAACGACAGCCCTTGTGGGGCGTTCCCAGTCTGCAGTGGTCAGTACCTATAAAAAGTGGTCCAAGAAAAAGCGATGACTGGATCATGGGTGGCCAAGGCTCATTGATGCATGTGGGGAGAAACGGCTGGCCTGTGTGGTCTGATCCAACAGGTGAGCTACTATAGCTCAAATTGTTGAAAACGTTATTGCTGGTACTGATTGAAAGATATCAGAACACACAGTGCATCGCCGTTTGCTGTGTATGGGTCTGCGTGCCCATTCTGACCCCTGCCAAAAGCGCCTGCAATAGGCATGTGAGAATCAGAACTGGACCACGGCGCAATAGAAGAAGGTGGCCTGGTCTGATCAATCCTGTTCTCTTTAACATCATGTGGGCGTGTGTGCCAGGCATGTGTGCATCTCTTACCTGAAGAACACATGTCACCAAGGATGCACTATTGGAAGAAGGCAAGCCGGCAGAGGCAGTGTGATACTTTGGGCAAACCTTGGGTCGTGCCATTCATGTGGATGTCACTTACCACATACCACCTACCTGAGCGTTGTTACAGACCATGTGCACCCTTTCATGGCAACGGTATTCCCTGACACCGAGGATAATGCGACCTGCCAAAAGCAAAACTGGCACAGGAATGGTTTGAGGAACACAATGATGAGTTCTAGCTCTGGACTTGCCTCCAAATTCCCCAGATCTCAATCCGATCGAGCATTTGTGGGATGTGCTGGACATACAAGTCCGATCCATGAGGGCTTCACCTCACAACTCACAGGACTGGAAGGATCTGCCGTTAACATCTTGTTGCCAGATACTACAGTGCACATTCAGAGGTAATGTGGAGTCCATGCCTCGACCAGTCAGGGATGTTTTGGCGGCAAAAGAGGGACATACACAATAATAGGCATAATGTTATTACTGATCAGTGTATACAGTATGTTCACATTTAACCATGAGGTCTTATTAAGTTGTATTACAACATTTATCCAACCAGAAACAAACCCAGGCATTGCTGAAGCTGCCATTATCAATGTGCACATTGCTTTTCTCATAACGCAACCTTGTGCCTGGCTTGTTCACCACCTCACTTCAATCAAGCTAACCATGCATATTTGCTTGAAAATCTGAGTTCCTGCAAATCCTTATCAGCAAATCAGATATAATGGCCTATTCAGCGGTTCTTTCTTCAAGAAGGAGAAACAATGAAACCTTTGAGGGGATATTCCTTTGTACTTAAAAGTCCATATTGTTTAGTGCTGTGTCCTTCCGTTTATCAGTGTTTTCTACACATCGACCCTTGTTGTCTACTCATTAGCTAATTTTAACATTTAAAAATCTTGATTGTTTTATGATTAATGATTTGAGTTTCCGTTTTGGATAATAGACTATTATTTTTATATGTCTTTTCTCTGTGTTTGATATGTGGATCCCATAAAATAAAGATTAATCATAGCAAGGCCGTAGCCATGGAGTCAACATTGCGGGGGGTCAAATCAGCCGTGTGTCTGGTGGTCCCGGACACACGGCTGTATAAAATATTTATATGACTCTTAACCATCAATATTTACACAATCTGATATCGCCATTTTGGTGTTGTACCTACGACACTATAATGAATGTTGCTCCTGGACCATCATTGCAACTGACCTGTAGTTAGTTGGTTACCCCAGTCCAAAGACAGAATATTCCCCTGCCCCCCCACCCTTTGACATATCCCAAACCTCAGAAAAACATGTGCTTAAACCTAACCTCAGTGGGGCCTATGCCTAAACCTAACCTCAGTGGGGCCTGTGCCTAAACCTAACCTCAGTTGTGCCAACATTAATAATGATGTCGTAAGATGAACACCAACACAGCGTTATCACATCAGTCATCAATGTTTGCTCCTTTTCTCACTCACCTCCGTGTCACGTACTCTCTTTGCCCTGTTGGCATCTTTATGCTCTCCATCTCCCTCTCTCTTCACTCTGAACGCACCAGAGTGAACCTAAAACAAATATTTTTAGTAAACAAGTGGTGTTTCTTGCCATAATGTTTACGAAATATTTCTGATCTGAATGGCAATGATTATTATATCAATCAACATTGACTCACCTTTTGTGCTACTATATAGTTCTTTCACCTGACTGGTAATAATTTTTTCACTGCTCTCAACTTACTTTGCTTTTTTTCTGAGGCTGCACAAAAATCTAATGAATATCACTGCTATCCTTTCGCTCAAGCATGACACTCACTCTGAATGAAAGCTAACTGTAATACAACTGCTTGCAGTCTAATCAAACAAACACTAATAATGGTATTTATTATAAGCAAGTACAGCCATACACTATACGGTACTATATGAATATGCAATAAATGAAAGCTACTATTGTCTACAGTCATTACACATGCAAGGCAACATAAACGATTGACACTTTACTCAGACTTCATGTGGGCTTTCTGACAAATCTAAGAAAAAAAGACTAACGTTGGTTGAGTATGCACCATTGTTGGTCAGATAACTTTAGTGATGATTGATTGATTAGCACTTACAAATCAGCCCATTCTCACCAAAAACCTTTGTTTTCACTCCTTGCAATTACTGACACTTTTTAGCTAAATATTATTTATTTCCACAATTACAGTTCCAGCACAAAATGGCAGGTTGATGTTAAACTATCACAATTGACAGGAAGATAGCCTGAGTAACACTCACATTACATTATAGTTTTCCACTGTTTTAATACATTTGAAAGTAATGAAAGAGAGAGACAGTACATTGTTTGACATTGATTGTACCTACCAACAGCAGTCCATCAATGGCTGCAACACCTCTTGGACAAACCACATGCAGAACTGCAAAACAAGAACCGGTAGTAATAATAATGGCATTTTTTTATTTTATTTACAATGAATATGTAAATATATTGGGAGGGGGGACATTTTGAGCATGTTTGAATAAAATGTGTCCAGAGGAAAAGGGAAACAGGAAAATAGCGGGCGGCCAGCATTAGGTTTAGGTGTACAGAAGAGGGGGGGAGGGTGTTCCTTCACTTAAAACAATAGGATTGGACAGCAAGAGGCAGACAAATTCCTTCGTGTTTTTGTTGCCTTCAGAAGACAACTTGCACAATATTAAAAATGTTTTGATGAATTTGCCTAATTTTTTTGACCTTGGGCTTCAGCAGTAGGCTACTGGGCAAAGTGTGGTGACAATATTTCAATGCGCAAATGAATTTTTAGTTGACATCCACAATGGAAACATCCACCACTTACGATATTTAATGTTGACAATAAAGAATGCATGCGATAAAGTGCTTTAGCAGGAAATCATGTTAAAAAAATTATATTTGTGCATGTTTAATTTGATAGGATAACGTATCCATTACTTTCAGAACAATCACATATCTAGTTCTAGATAAAAAGAGTTCAAGATGCAAATCCAGTAGATAGCCTTTCCTTTTAATATCTCTTGCCATTTCTAGAAGACAATAAAAACATTCAACTCATGGTCTTATATATTAGTCATTATAGCTGCTATGATAGTGTACATCCATAAAACTCAGCCCAGCAAGCATTCATAACACTGCATGACTCCTTAAAACTGTCAACTAAATACGTAAAGGATATTAATGCCATTGCAGAGAGGATGTTTATTTGAACCCAAGTTTGGAGTTAAAAGGTGTTTCTAAAGCACCCCAATTGCTCCCTAACTCAATCAATGACAACACAGATAAGAGAATCAAATACCTTGCAACCTCTGGCCTCAATCTGTCAGAGCTTAGGGATGAAATGCTCTCCTAACCAAGTGGAATTCATTGAGACAATATTGCAGACAAAGACCTGCAGATGACAGCTAATTGTATTAAGCCTCCACTCATATGTCCCCTACTCTATAATCTGCTTCCCCAGGATTGCTTTTTGTGACATCATCCATGGCCGAAAGCCGAGCACCAATTCATTATTAAATACATCCTCAGGAAAAGTGTGGCATGCCTTGATTGAAAAGTTTAAAAGCAAAATACGAATGAGAGCAAAGTTGGAAATATTGCCGCTGATGATCAAAAGCAAAATTAAAATAAGGCTAGACAGTGCCTTGAGAAATGAAGCAGACGTCAGTGTAAAGTGTTTGACCAGTTTAGGTGTTCTATATTTTTCTAAGAAATGGTTGAAATAAAACATTTACCATGTTCTTGTCAGTGGTATTCAAGCTCAAATTGCTCAGAAAGGAAAAAGAGCCCCAGGGGAGGGTTTTCTTGTCGATATGAGTGCAAAACTGTGAATATGAAGGAGAGTGCCGCAGGATAGAAAACCAATGTGGCACACAGCAAAGTAGGAAACATAATGAGGCAATTAGTGTACAACCCCAGACGGGTATCAGTCACCAGACACGCTGGCATTGTATTTTCAAATAGGAACTGATTAATGTTGCTGATGTATTTCTTTTTTTTGGGGGGGGAATCACGACACGTCCCTACTCTCCTAATGCTTTCATTCCAAACTTGCAGTCAACACACTCCTTAAAATATGTTATTATGTAAATATTTTTCTGGTTCCATTCTTAAATGGAGGACAATTTTTGACACTGTTGAGTGAGTATGTCTACAGTGTAGGACTAGCAGTTATTCTCTGTATAATATGAAACAGCTAAAGGTCTTGTTAACTAATTCAAAAATCTATCGTAGATTTTTAATACTTCTTAGTATTACCCATATTACATCACAATGTCTCATAAATCAGGAAACTTACTGATTATTTAAACAATCAGGGAATTCATCATATCTCATTTAAAACCAAGACAGGTCTATATGAATCCAGTTCCATAAATCTGCTTAATCTGTGATATTGCTCTGTTCACAGCTTTTGAGGAACAGATGTGTGCAGCTTTAGACAGCGTAGCAGTGTGTCTGCAAGAGAAACACTGGCTGTTTCCATCCATCATGAGCTAAGATAAGTCACAACTCCCAGCTGCATATTGAATTGGTAGCAACTGATACATACATCACTGCACAGAGATAGAGAATACAATATGTAAAAGTCTCCATGCCCTCTTTTACATTTTATTTTAAAATAATCACTTTATGTTGAATATACTATACTATATTTATTATTTGTCATTTATTTTCCTGAGTGCATTCTGGCCATGGGTGTTAGTGAACAAATAGGAAAGTAATTACGTAAACAGAAACAATTGGCAGGCCCTCTTAACCTGATAAAGGTTTTGTTTGCTTTGAAAAATGTTTGCTATGAGTACTTTCCTGACCAATGAAATTGAAGGATATTAGCGTGTGTTGCTGTATCAAAAAGGCATTATTATAATAATTTTTAACTTGTTTGTGGGAAAACTAAAATCTGATGATGATGAAAGAAAAAAGTAGTCAGATCAGCGTTAAAATATTTCTGTATTGTACGAGAGTAAACAGATTATAATACGAGGCATTCCCTTATCATGTGTCCAAGTGATACTTGACTGAATGTTTCATCATTGAGCAATGAAACACAGGCATGTGCAGCAGATGGGAAGGTCTATTACTGTGTTTATCTTTCTTCCACTTAGTTATAATTCTTGTGCATTTTGCCCTCACCGCGATAATGAAAAAGTATTATCATGCCATACACAGAGGATTGATATCATTTGGAGAAATCGTTTAGACCTCGACCAACTGTTTTTATGAAATTGCTTCCTATTTAAAATGGCTTTGAAAGTGTCAAAGTTTTCGGCGCAGAATACAACTCTTAGACTTTATAGGTACTTATGGACGTCAACCAGTATATGCAATTAAAATGTGTTTAGTAGAGGACGCTGAAACTGTGTTTTTATGGAGCTTCTGTCCTGTATCTTTCCACTCCAGCCCTAATCTAGCAAACATGATCCTAATCATTAGCTGGTTGATAGGCTGAGCCAGGTTAATTACAACTGGGGTTGGAGTGAAATCCTTTATGAGGGTTACTTTCCAAGAACAGGGTTGGAGTTAAATACTACAAGACACGCTCTCTTCAGTAGGGTGTCTTCAGGAAACGGTCTGGAGAGCTTCATGTTGAAGTCAAGCTGGTTTAGATTGTATTATGCTGGTAGGATCCCGATTTGATGACGCTAAAGCAAACAGCTACTCTAAGGTCCAAACATGAATCAAAACCAATTACAGAATTCAGAACTTTAAACCTCATAATACATTTCAAATACAATGCAAAACATCCCAAGTGTCTCTTCCCGGGTCCCATGTTACTAGCATTATTTTCCTTTTTATCAGATCTTATTTTTATTTTGAGTTACAATACAGTTCCACGTTGTCATGGCTCTATTTAGTACTATGTGCCTCTTAGCCTCCATTCTTATTGATGGGTGTCCGATGCAAAAACACACTGTTACCTGCTTTGACACACTCATAAAAACCAGCAGGAAGGCATTCAATCTCTCCTCTACTCCAAGCCATTGACATTCACTCCATGTGTACATCTTAGGTCATCGGCAGCTCAGTTTTGTTGCAACTGCAGTTTGCCGGTGTTCTTTTTGTTGGCAGTTGACCATATAACTGGGCAGAAGTCAAGTTGAGATATAAAGAGGCTCTACAGGACTTGTTGGATTAATGAACACCTTCTCTTCAACTAATGAGGGTTTAATGAAAAACTGTGTTGCATCTCTTATTCTTTTAACAGCACTCTGTAAGTGTTTGGTTACTGAGAAGACCAAATTGCTGTAATTTTAAAAGTGAAATGTTTTCCCATTCACGCTTGATATGGGATTTCAGCTGCTCAACAGTTCAGGGTCTCCTTTGTTGTATTTTTCGTTTCATAATGTGCCAAATGTTTTCAATGACTGACAGGTCTGGGCTGCAGGCAAGCAGTCTGCAGTCCAGACCTGTCTGGCCTCTTTTACTGCTGTCACGATAGGCGACTGGACTCAGGGACCTGGATGCAAGTGCACAAAGTGTATTCAAACAAAAGGTATGCAAAACTGAAGAGTACCAAGGTTGGAAAACTGGAACACCACAAAGGTGAGTACAAGACTCTGGAAACTGGTAACAATCTGGATGTGCATACGTCTTCCACATACAAACAACATTAAGACCCGACAACGAGATCTAGGTGACTGCAGCGATAAAGAGGGTTGCTGCATTATAAGAATAATCATTGGGAGCAGGTGCACTCAATAAATAGGTGACAGTCAATGTGGCAACATAGACATAGGATGAATAGACGTTGTGGGATGGTGAGGACTGGGAACCCGTGCTAGTGGCTGTGTGGACATCACAACTGTAGAGCCATGATGTTGTAATATGTGCAGAATGTGGTTTGGCATTGTCTTGCTGAAATAAGCAATGCTTTCTCTGAAAAAGATGTCATCTGGATGGCTGCATATGTTGCTACAAAATCTGTATATATTGTTCAGCATTAATGCTGCCTTCACAGATGTGCAAGTGACCCATGCCATGTGCACTAATGCACCCCCATACCATCACAGATGCTGGCTTTTGAACTGTGCTGATAAAAAGCCAGGTGGTCCTTCTCCCCTTTAGCCTGGAAGGCGCAGTGTCTGTGATTCCCCCAAGAAAATTCACATTTTGATTTGTGAGACAATTTTCCACTTCACCTCAGTCCATCTTAAATGAACTTGGGGCCAGAAGGTGATGGTGGTTCTGGATCTTGTTTACATACGGTATTTTCTTTGCATGGCAGAGTTGCAGTTGTGAATGCAGCGACGCACAGTGTTCACAGGCAATTGTTTTCAGTGTTCTTGAATCCATGCTGTGTTTTCCCCTATAGAATCATGTCTGTTTTTAATTAATGTAGTGCCGTCTGAGGGCCAGAAGATCACAGCCATCCAAAATTGGTTTTTAGCCTTGTCCCTTGCCTATAAGGATTTCTCCGGATTCTCAGAATGTTTTAATGATTTTATGTACTGTAGATTATGAAATCCCTAAAGATGATGAGATAAGCTTAGCAATGTTATGTTGAGAAACATTATTCTTAAATTGCTGCACTATTTTCCTGTGCAGTCTTTCACTTAGTGGTGAACCTCTCCACATCCTAACGTCTGACTGACCCATTCTCTCTGGAATGATCTTTCACCAAATCACTTAATTGGAAACGGGGTTGCACATGTTTATTCATATAGTTACATCACTGTACATTATTTGTGTTTGTTTTGTTTAGCTAAACCAAGAAAATCACAAACAATGATATACTGTATACAGTATTTTCAACAACAAAATACTAATGTTTTAACTTAGGAAGAGTTCAGAAATCAATATTTGGTGGAATCTGATTTTTAATCACAGGTCTTGATCTGGTGGTCCTCCATCCACACCTTGATTGACCTGGCTGTGTGGCATGGAGCATTGTCCTGCTGGAAAAATCAATTCCCAGAGTTTGGGAGAATTGTCAGAGCAGAAGAAAGCAGCTGTTCATCCAGGATAACTTTGTACTTGACTTGATTAATGTGTCCTTAACAAAGACACATATCCCCAATTCCAGCCATGATGAAGCATCCCCAGATCATCCCCGATCCTCCACCAAATGCAAGACACTGTGGCCTCTCCAGGTCTCAGTCTAACAATTACACGACAGCAGCTGGTGTTCGGCAAAGCTGCAACTTTGACTGGTCAGAGAAGATGACCTTACTCCATTTCTCTACTGTCCAATCATTATGGTCTTTTGCGAACTTCAGCCTGGCTCTTCTTTGCTTCTCATTGATGAGGGGCTTTTTTCTAGCTTTTAACGACTTCAGCTCTGCACCTAGGAGCCTGTTTTGATCCTTCCTTGCAGTGCACTTCACACCAGCTGATGTTTGCTATTCTTTTTGTAGGTCACTTGATGTCATTCTACAGTTTTTGAGTGACATTCGAATGAGTTGACGGTCATCTTGGTCAGTGAGCTGTCGTTTTTGCCCTCAGCCAGTCTGTAGCTTTGTATACTTTTCCTTGTTAAACTAGATTTGGTTTAGGTAATCATCTAATCAGTATCTCATTGAGTAAAATGAGGTGTGCTTGTGTTGGAATTTAACAGACAAGAATGGAATGGCTGCCATTCATGTAGAGATGCTGATTTAAGAAAAATATATATACACATGTATATACAATGCTGCCAGATGAATGAGGGAGTGAGTTCGCAGAAAAATATAGGAGGAAGGTACGGAGAGAAAAAAGCCAGTGTTTTTTATATTAAAATGTAAAAACCTAACAACCACGTTATGGACAACTGAATATTGGCATCAAGACATTGACTAGTTGCAAACCTCAGGGTATAGGACATTCAACCTTTGACCTTGTGTCGTCACAGCTGAGTAATGCGGTGTTTTGTGTATTAACGCTTGCCTAATGTACCTTCTTGAAGTGTTTCTGTTCTTCTTAAAAGCGTTTTCAGTAGGTTCACCTGGTTACCAAACAAATAGCACAGTTCAGCACCTGCAGCCTTGGTATGACACATCCTGTACACACATCCATCTCTGCCTCCGAGACCCCTGGAGGAATGAGAGAAAGACGGAGTGGGGTGGAATATATAAATATATGGCAGGCAGAACGAAGCGAGTGAAATAGCTAGTGACTGACCATTACAATGTGCACAAAAAAGGACTATCTTGGTAACCGTGAAGTTAATTGTTTCATGTCCCAGCGAAATGAAACGGAAGAAGATTATAGCTAAGTCTATAAGGATCTACTAAGATTTTAATTAACATTATAACCAGTAGATCAGCTAAACCTGTTGCCAGGAGTTACCCCAAATGCTGCCTCCTGTCACTCTCTGATGCATTGACCTCCGGTTTGCCGGATGAGTCTGGGTAAGCAGAGACCTGTTTGTTCTGTGAGCCACTGGAGACAAAACGATACACATGCGTCTACCAACGCATGCGTAAACACCTGGGAGGGAGCCTCAACACTTCACCGCCACCACAGAGATCACAAGACCGCAAAACATACTTTACCGTGCAAACATGCACAAAAATAAAGTGCAAATACCCCAAGCATTATATCCAGGATTCTTTCAGCGGTTCTCTACAAAAATATGCTGCTGGTCAACAAAGGGCCCTAGCATTGTCTGCCGAGTCCAGGTGATGGTGTCCAGCATCATGGACCATTACCTCAATTTCAATCTAAGAACAGTTGACCGGCCACTCAGTATAAACAGAAAGATAAACTTGTGGATGAGATCAGCGATAAATTCCAGGTGGCGGTGAGAAAGTTGTAGGTAAGTTAAATCCAATACGATCTGGGGTGTGATATAATCTAAAGATCACTGTGGTTTGTGATTGACACTTCCCTGCTAGGTACCGCCCTGACGTGGCGACCCAACCCTCAGTGCTTAGGCGACGGGCTGTCAGAGGGGTGGGAGATGATCCACTGCTGTCTGGTGATCACTTTGATAAATGAACGCCTTTAGTCCTTCTGCATCCACACACGTAAGCAAGACTGCAAATAACCACATAAAGGACTAAGCTAACAAATGTGTGCACACATACACAAATCTCTATGGACAAACACAGGAGGCTCCTGGATAGGTGCTATATAAATGCAAATGTGTCAGGACACATTGCTCCTCCCTTTGTTCTGCAGTGAAGGTGGAGAGGACAAGACAACCCAGGAATAAAACTGTCTACTCACACTGCCATTAGATAAAATGCAACCTTTAATTTTCCCTGGACCGGTAGAGATTGCTGTCCTTCAAGGACCAAGGCCTACATAGTGAGCTGCAGGGGAGAAAGTAAGAATCCTTTAGCAGTCAGACACTAACAAACGACTGCAATACACTCCTCACCATGAGGTATAAATTCAGTAGAGGAAAAGGTCTCCGTGTGCCCTCTGTCTCTGCCAGAAAAAAGGCAAATCTCATTAGAAATTCAAAGCAAGGAACACCATGTCCATGGAGAGCTGCTTGCCACACGTGTACCAAATGGTACATTTCTGTTCAAATTATAGAGCTGTCCTGCAAATCAAGGTAAATCTCAAAAAATATTTGAGATCAACATAACACCTTATTAAAATATTAAACATTAGGAGACACTTATCATAGCTGAACTTCTTGCCTTGATTCTGGTGGGAGCATAGACTCAAAGGTAGCACCAGGATGAGGCTTACTGCATGGTGAACTAAGAAACGCATGTATAAATCAACAATTGCAATTAGAAATCAACTCTGAATAATTTCCTTTTGAAAAACAACGGTAAAGACAATTGATAGGCCACGTAACCAGAGATGGTTCATTTCATATATATCAGGGTTTCAAACCACAACAATGCTGCATATTTGCAGTACACGCTGTTCTGTACGAGCTGATCACACATTCAGCCACACATTCACTGTGTCCTGGTCAACTGGGTACAATGTGGGATCCATTACATGATGTTCTGCCTACCTCTCATTTGGAGGTAGTGTTGTTTCTACCTCGCTTAGCCCAATGTCATTCAGATTCTTATTACACATCTACTTAAAACTACTCATTGATAGTAACTACACCCGCTGTCGCAAAATTATATTTAACTCGACTAAAAAACAGCCTTACCGCAATGGCAGAAGCGCATGAAAAAAGTAAGGATTTCTAACCCATATTATTAGAAATATGTAACCTACCCAGTTCATTTTCAGTGTTTATTTTTTGTGGAAAATGTGCTGCACTTGAATGCTATGCATAAGTGGCAGCTGATAAACAATGTCATACAACACCATTGCATCAGCTTTGAGACAACGTTGTGAAGCTCACGGTCAAATGCATGTCTTAGTCCAGGGCCTGAAATGCACAACCTTCTATCCGTGAAAATATTGGCAGATTATGTGGTAGGATGTGTTCTATGAAGTGTGTGTTTTAATAGCAAACTAGTGTCTAACACAGCAGGAATACATTGTGATTCAGACAAAAGTTGGATTCAGATCCGATATACTGATTAGTCAACATTACAATACAGACAATACATTTTTTCGGGAAGGGTTTGCACATTTTTATTCATACCTTTTTTTGGAGTTACTCAGCAGACTTCATGCTTGGGGAGTACTCAATATATCTGTAAATGTTGCAGCTTGCAGAGCTGTCTATTGGGAGAAAGAATTGGAGCTAACTGGGCAGGGAGGAGAGGCTCCCTCTGCCCAGACACTGGCTCAGTATACATTAAATACTCTGGAACATGCACACAGACCCACTTTAAGGAACACTTTTGAATTTATATGAAAGGTGAATTAAGAAAACCAGGCTAAATATATAACAGCACTAGTTAAACATACAGTAATATCTAACTGTGAGCAAAACAATTCAAAATCCATACTGACTGCCACCTTCAATTTGTCATCACCAAACCATGACATCATAAGGTGATATGTGCACAAAGAGTATACTCTTTTTCCTCCCTGCTTTGTGGAACCATTAGGAGGATAAATAGAAGAGGATGGTGATAAAGCTCTCTCAATGTGACTGATATGGGGAACTTAACGACCCGTGGGAGGCTAGAGGGCGGAAGGGGTATTGGGTGTTTCCTGAATTCAAGACATGACAGAGGTCTACAAATGAGACAAGTCATTTGATAGCTTGTTAAACAATCCCAGACAGAGTATATGGCAAAAACGGGGAGCATTGGACTGTTCACGTTTTCCCTCGCTGCCTCACTGGTTACTCTATCATTTACATCAAACGGGTGATTTGTTACAACCTTTCCTTGGCCAGTCAAGCAAAGAATCAAGCACAAATATGATTTTCAACTGAATGGCACATGCATGTGTGTTATAGATCAGACCTTCTGTAAAGTTTATTACCCCACTCCTCTGTGACCTATAACTGATCGATTCTTATAGTTTTCCTCTGAAGGGACGACACATTCCTATTGACTTGGGGGTCTGGAAAGGATACTTTGATGTGCCGTCGCAGTGTCAATAGTAAAGGGGCCGTGCTCTCAGGCTTCAAGGCAGTGCCCTACGCTAGGTGGATATTCAACATATTCGAACTGAACATACCTTGATTGATTGTTTTAAAAGTATATCATGTCTGCAGTCCTTCCTCTTCCAACCAACCAGCCTTTCATGATAAGTAAACACACTAATGACTTATTCATACAGAGCACTTCAACAGTTCATACATTCTCCCAAGTTATAAGGATCACTAAGATGCAAATGGCAGGCTGCACCTGTACTCTGTAGCCTGCCATTTGCTACACCACTGCAAACTGTACAATTTTGTAATCTTCTTGCTAGCTAGCAGCTACACCAAATGTTAACCAGAGTAGCTAGTAGGCATTGTTCAGCACATATAAATCCAGTGTGGTGCAAACCCACTCACCTGATTCAAAAGCGTTGCATCACTGCCATCAAAGATGGTATAAAGAGGCTCCTGGAGAGCAGATAAGGGGAGATAAGGTAGGTGGCGAGCAGATGGGGGAAGTAACCTCCCCATGATTTAGATGAAACAGTCAGCCCACAATCTGCTTGATGGAGGTGCATCTCATTAATAGTCATTTATAGTTCTGCGGGTTTTTCACTTGATGTTTTTGTAACAAATCCCGGAGGGCCTTCATTCTTGTATTCAAGCGAAGAGTGATGACAGATTTATTACAGCAGTACAGAAAAGGACCAGGCAGAGCAGTGGATGTTGCACAGGCAAAGGTCAGTAAATAAGTATCAAGATGAAGCAAAGGTAGGTATAGGATGAGACTAAGGTCTGGTACTCAGTAGATACGAATTGAAGGCAAAGTTTCAGTAAGGTGTCTCAAACAAACATTACCTCACAAATGGAGAATGGCTAGCTGATTACTGAAACATGAAAATAAAGGTTAAATTACAAGATGTGCCAAGATTAACAGAAACAACATAAAGACAGGTGGGATCAGAATTCGGAGGAGGGGGGGGGTGTTTGAGATGGTGGCCAGTTCCAGTTAGTGACAGTTTGTCTCTACAGATGGATGGTTTATAAGATTACACTTCTGTTTTCCACTGAAATGAACATTTATCCTGTAATCTTATTATGCCTAAAAGTAACAGTTTATTTTATTTGGATGTTAATTAAATGTATATTTTCTTAATTAAGAAAATCAGCTAGTGATATATGCCATATATGAATATGTCCAAGGATTACACAAAGCTAGCTGCCCTAAACTTACTTACAAACAGTCATTATATCTTGAGGTCATCAGTGCTGGTTGGTTGGGGGTACACAGACCTGTGAATATCTTAACTAATTCCATCCCTAAAACTATGATGTCTAGAAAAAATTAAAGAAGCAGTTCAGTTCAATTCAACTGGCTGAGTCAGTGGGGTAAAGAGTATATCCTTACGATATCTTACAATATCTTGAATGCAAACACTGTAAAAAGACATCTGGAATCGTTTCATTATGTATTTAAACACTGTACCAAACCCAAGCTAAAGAATGCATTTGTTGAGCCTAGGGTTACAAAGTGTTGGAAATTTCCTGGTACATTTTCAATGTTTTATTCCATGGATAGTTTAGCCCAGGAATTTGGGGAATATTTCATGAATTGATAACAATTCTGCTCATAACCTTTTTTTTACCAACATACCCCAAGTATCCTGGCAAGAGCTCCATGTCTGGTATAAAGATCAACAAGGCCTGTGGCGTCATCACTGCCATGTCTCAACACCTTGGACTGTAGGAGGGCAAAGATCTTGGCAGTCTAACAAAGTGCCCTTCCAAGCAAGAGCTTTGGGACGGAGATACAACACGGTAGTCGTGCCAACATATCTAATAAGCCATTTGGTGGAAGAAAATGTCTTGATTTTAGGCTCTTTGCGCGGTTGCTTCCAAATCCCACCAACATCAGCCGCCTCAGAAGGCAACTGGCCCCTGTTTGGGAACACACCCACCAAAGCACGCAGCAGGCTGACATATACCAGGGTTGAAAAATGAGTGGCAATCCGGGCACACACCCGATACACGCATTTTGTCCATGTGACTGAACAAACCCATGGACGATAGGGGAGGTTGGAATAGGCAAGGACAAACGTTTCTAATAGGAGGATAATAGTCTGGGTTATGGTTGGCTATGACCACTGACTGCCACCTATGTCTTCTGGCATAAAAGACTGTGTTAACTTTGTAGTTATTGGAGAACATAAGAACTATGGAAGATCAACATCTTGGACTCATGCTAATAAAGAAAGGTATCACTTGACATCCGGTTTTATGATGTTTTTCATGGATCAAAAGTGTAAATAGTCTAACATGTGAAGAGTCAATTTATTTAAAGTTGAATATTTTTTTTATTGGAAGGATTCAATCATTTGTAATTATGTCTACATGTGATGTTTCTGGACCCAAATGATGTTGTAAAATTATCCAAGGCAAAAATTATCTATACAGAAATGGCATTAATATTGATCTGCATATATTTCCACTAATTCCTATATATTCCCATTAATTCATATATATTCTTATGGAAAGTTTCCACCTCTGAATATTCCAAAAACATGCAACCCTAGTTGAATCATCATAACAATAAAAAACATCAATTGTGCATCAATTATGGTTAAAAAACAAAACTCCACCTTTGACAAATGCTTAAAATGTTTTGTGTAGACTACTTAAGTGCATGTCTATTTCATGCCGCTCTGGTGTAGTTGACACAGTAATTCTGGCAGCTTAAAAGCATGATGGTTCTGGGTTATAAGAACGTTATAAGGTTCTTCAAATAAAGTTTGTTTAATCCAGTTAAATCTGAGAACATCCAGAAACATGAGAAACAAACGTCAGATGAAACAAGCAATAGCAACAGCAACAATAACAGACAAGAAATACTAGGGCAGGAGGAACTTAAATAGGGATTTAACAAGGGCAAACCATTTATGGATTACAAGATGAAACTAAACTGAACATAGAAACAGGCAAACTAGAGAATAGCTACATAGAACATAGAAATGTAAAGACTGGCTTGGCACAGGCCTTCTAAGGTCATGGAGGTGATTTTTTTACTGGAACACTAGAGGAGATCAATGTCCTGTTGAAATATACGCAACTTGGTCATAGGGATTTGTTCATAGGGATTTGAGACAATTTGATAAATAAACAAATAGGGCTAAACGTATTAGGGATGTTTTGTTACATTGTATAGTATGAACATGTAATTTAAAAGTAATTGACACATTCTATGTCATAACTTGTTTATTTACAGTCTGTCATTTTAAGCTGGCTAGTTCATGTGTGGCATAAATCGAAATGCAGTAAGTAATTACATTTTTTAGTGACTCCGCTAATTTGGAATCATTCTGTTAAAAGATAAAAGGAAAGCCTGCCATTTACATCTCATTTAGCGTAGGGTGCTTATGACAGTCATTTGTTTCTTGAAACATTTCAAACAAATCTAGTAGCAGCTGCATCCTGATAAGACAAAATTGTGAACGGCTTTTGATTGTCTGCTGCAAGTATGATGAGCACATATTGTTTGCTAACTGCAACACCACCACAAATGATATGTTCTTCAGCTTGTTGAGCTGTGGCCCTGTGTATGTTTTGGTTATGCAAATAGTATTTTTCTTTTACAATATTCAATTATCAATTACTTGCATTCATTCTTGCATCAAATGATCAATTGTATCATTTTGTTTTCTTCTATAATGCTGCCTTAAGCTTGATCTATTATTTTTATCACATTTTTTGATTGATTGATTTTTTATAATCAATCAATCAAATGTATTCATAAAGCCCTTTTTACATTGTGATTGCAATTCTATTGATTAGAAACTTTCTGGAAGTAGGTACAGAGACAAAATTCTCTTGGCACAATTAGCAGTATATTTCTTGCAAGGAAAGAGGAATCAAAGCTTATACAATAAACCGTGAAACATCTCTGGGGTCAGTTGGGAATACGTTCAATACTTACACAAGAATGGGTGGGGAAAGAATCAGCATATTCATCCAGTAAAGACAATTATATTCCTTTATCCCTTCCTGCCCCCGGTTGTGTGTCATCCTCTATCCTAAGTGTTTACCCAAATGGGCAGATTACCCCTCTTTCCCCAAAGGGCCTAGGGGAACATTGTAAATGACCCTTTCAAGACAGTCGGCCACATTGCTGAATAACAAAGAACAGGTACACTCGCTGGTTTAGGCAGAGCCGCAAATAATCCACTGATATCATTCAGACATGTGTGTCACAAACAAAGACCAGACCTCATCTGGCATTTCTCCATACATTTTTGTAGAATCCAAAAACACATCAGTTCAAGAAATGTCTGTAACAACATCAGCAGTTATCACAAAATGCTTTTTAAAGACAAACAGACTGAAACCCCATGGGGCAAACAAAAATGGTGTTGCAGCACAGTGGCTAGGAAAAACACCCTACGAGGGACCGCAATTTAAATTTAGAATTTGAACGGAGAGACAACAAGCCAGTGACTCCACCCCCCGAATGGCTTTGGAGAGAGGGCATTCCAGTGGCGATGTGAGCCCACCTGGCAAGACAGCAATGGTGGGAAGTATCAAGCCTTTCCATTCACCTTCACACTCCTGGGCCAGACTACATTTCATCATAGACCCCATTGATGAGATGAAGCTGGAAGGGGGGGGGGCTGAGTTGGAAAACCCTCAGTCGAATCCAGCCAGTGATCCTGCCGAAGAAAACGTCTCTGACAGCTGTTTTAACAGTTACATTGATGTCACATTTCCACTGGTGCTTTACCCCTGTATCAGGGCTACACAGGTGATTTATGCTAATGTTGGCTCTAAACTTTGCTGTTTTGACTACGTTTTGTACCAAGGACTTGAGGGGCTCAGATGGGGAGAGAAGAGTAAACTATCCGCGCAATTTGGTTTCTGTTAATGAATAATAAAAGGCCATATTTTTCTGGTAGTGAAAAAAGAAACAATAACACCATGCTCAGTTTGTTTATAATTCGGTATTTGAACTTGGGTGATAACTAATTTCTTCTTCAAACTCCTGTGACCGGCTCCTTCTCCAAATACACTCATAACACGTGCAACTTTAAAGCAGTGTTTTCATCATTTAGTTTAAGTATTTTGTCAAAACTATCTATCTTTAATGGAAGAATTTGGGAGAATTCTGAGGTACAGTAATGTTGTGTTGTTGTAGTTTCTGCAGGCAATGTTTCGGTCTTAGCGCGCCGTTTTTCTATTGAATCAATGGCATCGTAACACCTTCAGTCATTCCAACTCTCTTCTATTGTGAGTCTTTGCTTCCCTGTGCTGTTGCTTTATTTTCTTTATTTTATCATGTTAGATCTGATGAAAACCATGATGAGAAGCCTAAGACTAAGCTAATGTTAAATGTCGCTATTCGTATAGCACAACATGCAGGGTTTTCACAGCACGTAACACGGCAACCCGCAAACCCCACCCTAAGTCCAGGGCTTGGCACCAAGGAAGTGCTGGGCTACTTGACTATGACCTAGTGGCCAACTGGCGATGGCCTGTGTCAATGGAAACATAGTGATGTCTTTGCTAGCCACATATGCCTACATGGTGTCTGCTGTTAAGTCAAACCACCTCTAACACTATTTATATCATTACATGAAGAACATAGACCCTTCCTGAACCACACTATTGTCTTGTGTCTTTTTTCTACCCTCTCTCTTTGTATCTCCCCCTTTCACTCTCTCTCTTTCTCTTCCTCAATGTCACTAGGTCACACAGGCACTAACAAAACATCCTTTACTAACAGTATCATATGCTGGAACATGACAATATTATTTACAGCTCATTTAAAGACCCAGCAGTTTTGTTTTCATGCTGTGGTTCACTGTGAGGACACTATCTATAATTGCTGATGGCCCCTCGTAAAGTCGACATGACTCTACTACTATCGGTAAGTGATTCATTCTCAACAAGGATTCTCCTGTACTGAATAACTATTTCCTGGTCACTGAAATAATGTTGAATTATATTACTTTTGAACATAATGGGCTCATATTGTAATCTGACCATCTTTAACCACAGAACACAATAACTTGCTTATACTCCCGAAGGGCCAGTTTTCATTTTGATCCCTTCATGACCCCCTGCATTAAGATAATACTGTTGTTCGAGGGCTGACTGAAAGTGCTGATGAAAAATAATAGCTATATTTTCTTGATTCCCATCCTCACTCAGCATGAATACTGTATACTGCCAAAAATACAAACAATACAACACAATGGATTATTATGCTAGTAATTCTTACATAAGCAAACATTATGTCGGGTTTAATCAATAGTTAAATCCTTTAAAAATATTACCTGGTTTAGCCCTTCAACAATGAATTTATTATGCGGCTTTCCTATGTTATCTTAGCTACTCTGTTTAAGCACATTGAGTCTGCTGATGCTTAATGAAGTATGTTTTATTTGATTGATTTGGTGCTAAACATCTTGATGGCCTACAATGCAATCCAATGCATGCCATTCGTTACATTTGTACAAAGACACAAAAATAAATAGTTGATGTTATCAATGCGATTTAATAGTTCCATATACCACATGGACGTCTTGGGCTGCCGTAGAAATGTGACTACGGGGAGGGCATTGCGAAAGCAAGTATCATACACATACTGTACATACTGTATGAAAAGCAATCAAATCACTCTCCCGATTTCTGTGAGGATATGGAATTTGACAACGTCCAGACTAGTGAAGCACCTGTGTGTTCTCCTGTGGGTCAAGCCGGTCAGGCAACTGTATGTAAGTTAAAATCATTACCGCTGACTGTATTTGTTTGTTTTGGTGTTCTTGTGTAATGTATCCCCTCTGGGAAATACTCTTTGTGTTTGTTTTTGAGAGGTGACAGAACCGTGCACAGATGGTCAAAGCACAGGGGGAGCAGAATGCACCGTGAGTCACTCAAACCAAAATCTTCCAAGCTGTCATCTTAGTGAGCCAATTCAGATAGTTGCTGTCCTCTATCAAATTTGCCAATAAGCTAGTCTAGTGGATCTGGTGCACCTACAAAAGGTGTGCCACACTGCACATCAAGTCGACAGGCAGCTCTTCTCCTTCCTGGAATAGAACAACTTCCATCATTAGAGTACGTATGTATTTTACTGAAGGACTAGGCTAGACCAGGTGTGTCAAAATAGCACCACAATAGTACGACAACAACAGTTTTTTGTCACGATCGGGACTGGGGACCCAGGCGCGGATTGGCAGGGTAGCGGGGAAGTAGCTGACCGGAGACCGGCAGAGTGGTCGGGGACAGTGTGGTAGTTCGGTAAACGGGCGGGCGGCAGAGGCACAGGTGAGTAACAGGCAGAGTAGTCAGGGACGGGCGGAAGGTCGAAACACCGGCTGGCGGCAGAAGTACAGGCGGGGAGCGAGCAGAGTAATCGGGGACAAGCAACGAGTCGGTACACGGGTGATCAAGACGAACAGAAGACTCGAAGGTTGCTGGGAAATGCATGCGAAATACGACCAATGATCCGGCAGGGAGAGAATGGCAGAGGGCTGAGATATTCAGACGATGATGACGTGATTGGGAACAGGTGCGTGATTGCGGAGAGGGAACAGGTGCGTAAGGAGATGGGAAGCAGGTGTGTGAACTGTTCAGGAGCGTGCGGGCCTGCCTCCCCGCGATCGCGAAGGCAGGGGCGTGACAGTACCCCCCCCCCGACGGACGCCCCCAGGCGGACCTCTAGGAGCGTCCGGCCGCCGACGGTGGAACTCCCGGAGCATGGTGGGATCCAGGATCTGCCGTCGAGGGATCCAGCAACGCTCCTCCGGACCGTAACCCTCCCAATCCACCAGGTATTGGAGGCCGCGTCCCCGGCGGCGGGAGTCCAGAATGCGTCGAACCGTGAAAGCGGGTGCTCCATCAATCATGCGGGGAGAGGGCGGACGAGGAGGCGGAGGGAGCAGTGGACTGATCCGGACCGGTTTGAGGCAAGAAACGTGAAACGTTGGATGCACCTTGAGGGACGGGGGCAGCTTCAACCGGACTGCCACGGGATTGATGATTCGGTCTATCGTGAAGGGTCCAATGTATCGGGGGGAGAGCTTGCGGGATTCGGTTCGCAGGGGCAGGTCCTTAGAGGAGAGCCAAACCCTATCACCCACGGAGTAGGAAGGAGCCGGTATGCGGCGACGGTCAGCACAAGTCCGGTAGTTCCCGGAAGCCCGTAGTAGAGAGGCTCTGGCGCGATGCCAGGCGCGGTGGCAGCGCCGAATGTGGGCCTGCACCGACGGCACCGCCAGGTCCCTTTCTTGGGATGGAAACAGAGGAGGTTGGTAGCCGTACAGACACTGGAACGGGGACATGCCAGTCGCGGACGTGGGAAGGGTGTTGTGGGCATACTCCACCCAGGGCAGCTGGGAGGACCAGGTGGTCGGATTAGAGGACACCAGGCATCGCAGGGTTGTCTCTAGGGTCTGATTGGCCCTCTCAGCTTGGCCGTTGGTCTGGGGGTGGAATCCGGAGGAGAGGCTAACAGAGGCGCCGATGGCCCGGCAGAAGGACTTCCAAACAGCCGACGCGAACTGCGGACCCCGGTCAGAAACCAAGTCGGTGGGGAGGCCAAAGGTGCAGAACACCTCCCGCACCAGAATAGCAGCCATCTCCTTCGCCGAAGGGAGTTTGGGCAACGGGATAAACCGGGTGAATTTACTGAACCGGTCTACCACGGTAAGGACGACCGTGTTGTCTTCTGAGCGAGGTAGACCGGTAACGAAATCAAGGGACAGGTGGGACCACGGCCGACGAGGGACAGGAAGGGG